>JANHFT010002696.1:82060-97194 GCA_032467955.1 Pseudoxenodon macrops | reverse complement strand
GGGGATAAAATAATGTGCTGAAGCTGACCAGACTAAGGACGTTAGCCAGATGAATACCTGGTAGGCAGATTTTTTTCCCCTATTTTCCTTCCCAAAAACTCAGGTGCATCATATACTCAGGTGTGTCTTATACTCAGAAAAATACGGTACTCAAAACTGGAAGCCATTTGCAGTCTTATCCTACAGAAAGCCATGGTTGTTGTAAGAATGGGAAATGCTCATTATGGCTTCTTTTTCCAGAAAACTTTGATCCAATATAAATTGCATTTAGCAATTTCTACCTGCTCCGAATAATGTATTCCAAATATGAAAATTGCCCTTCTGCAATTTTCATTTTCCGGCAGCTAAGAGGAAGACTTTAGGACTTTAACTATATATACTATTATTTTCCTTCTTCCCTCAAGTCCTCCATTTTATGTAATAAGCAACTTCAAGAAAAGCCAAAAGCTTGGCCTGATGTGATTACTCTAATAAAAGCATTATGTCATTATGATTTTTATTTACACCATGCTACTTACTTTGAACTCTCCTGAATGAATGCCTCTACCTTTCACTTTTATCTATTTTTAAAATAAATTATGCAGATTTAATAGGTGCAATATTTTGCATTGCTCTTGAATACAAATATTTCTTGTACTGTGAATGACAAACTTATTTTCTTCTACTACTGTTTATTACACTGTACTTACTGCTGAAGTGAAACTGTTTAAACAGATTGCTTGAGGATTGTAACTTTTGTATTTTAACCAGAGATTGTACATATATATAGAGAACACATTCTCATATGTATATATAAATCTCTAATATTTTTTTCTAATATAAATATAAGAATGCAGAAATAGCTTTTTCTACAGTTAAATAAGCAACTGCATCTTGTTTTTACCTACAACAAAGCATTGATGTAATAGACAAGTGTTGTCCATTTAGCACAATGTGCGTTAAACAATGAATTAGATTTCACACATGCATAAAATGCTGTTCTATTCTATAAAATAGGAAATCAATTTTATCTGGTTCCATTTTATTCATGCATAAACCAAGCTTTACTGTATTATTAAAATGGTTAACCCTCATAGTTTTACAGCTTCCTGAAAGATTTTTCTATCTTTTTTTCATGAAAAGACAAGATTCTTCCATTTCCTAAGGTGAAATGCCTCACTTTTCTGGGAATACTGCATACTCGTGTCAGTAGCTCCACTTTTTCACACTTTATTTCCTTCAAAAGTCTTGAGGGAAAGCACCATGCAGAGATTTATGGGGCTTGAGTTTCTCAAATTACTGTATTGCTTCTTCCTAAGAGACTTCATGCTATAGAAAGGCCATGCTCCAGTTCCTGTGCCAGGAGCATTTGGTACAGACATTCCTGGGTCATTCTCAGTGATGAGGTTGAAAGAAAATTTCCATTTCAACTATATAGTATATAAACATCACATCCACTTGATCCATACCATATTAATTGTGCTACTCTCTGCAACAAACTGTATCTGAAATGAGCAATTTGCCTAGCCTAGAAGATGGAATCACTGATTAAATCAAGATTTCTCAAACAAAGGGGAAGGAGGTTTTGGTGGAGCAGGGGAGTAGTGGATGGGCCCATCAAGGACTGTGGACTATAGGGCCCCACCACCCCCAGGTCCTTCGCTATCCCTTCTGGGGTCCATTTCTCTCAGTGGCAGGAGCAGCGGATTTCAGATGATGACTGGAGCTAGGCAGCCAGACTATAGAGGTGTTGCGAGAAATGTTTGGGGCTGGTCAGACTGGGTCGTTGGGATCCGCCGGCTGTGCGGACAATATTTAACTGTAGCCCGGATAAGGTGGCCCTATTTCAGTAATGGCTAACCTTTTTCTTCTTGCGTGCCAGCACACAACACCCCCATGCACACTGCGCATGCGTGCAGGTCCCATGCGCCCCCCATTATGCTGTTTTTCACCCTCCAGAGGGTTCAGGAGGCTTCAGGGAGAGTGAAAAATGATCCAACAGGACTTCCAGTCTGCCCATTGGCTGTTTTTCACCCTCTGGAGGCTTCAGGGAAGCCTCCTGAAGGCGATAAACAGCCCTACAGGCAAACTGTAAGTTCAGGAACAGACTTCTGGTTTACCCGTTCGGCTATTTTTTACCCTCCGGAGGCTTCAGGGAAGCCTCCTGAAGCCTCCAGAGGGTGAAAAAGTGGTGCACCACTTTAAGGCGGGATTCGAGCGGCCTTTATGGCAAGCCTGTGTGACTCAAGGATTGCCTCATAGATTGACAGCATAATTCCAGGCTGCAACGGAGTTGGACATAGAGTTCTGGGATGACCAGCTGAGGAAAGATTGGGGCACATGGGGTCAAAAGCCACAGCTCGTTCCACCAGCTTCACCCAAAGAGCCCAGCCACCTACTGTGAAGGCTTAACCCGCAGTGTACATGAGATGACTGCACCTGTTCAACTGCCATTGACGTATTTCCGTTGCAGGAAGCTGAGTCACAGGGCAACAGTGCTCTGAGGCAGACCCCAGAAAATCCTCGGGGACACCCAGCGTGAGGCAAGGAACCGCAAGGAAGAGCTTAAGAACACCCTGGAAAAACTACCTGGGGCGCAACAGACATCCCCAGCGACCTTGAGTGGGGAGGTGGCTAGTTTGAGGGAAGTACTGAACACCAGTGAAAGCAAGGATGATAGAGAGTCCGACCCAATGGTATGTATGCCAATCAAACCCTTTGTGATCCCTGTAGTGGTGGAGACATGCAGGCGGAGGAAGTGCACAGCCCTGATAGATTCGGGATGCACTCGCTGCCTGATGAGCACATGTGTCGCCACCAGTTTAGGGGTAGGACTCCAGAAACTGTCAGGGCCCATTTGGTTTGAACAAATGGACAGTTCATTGATGGGAGTCAACCAGCCATGCATGTGACAGAGAGGCTGGTCTTGGAGATTGGCACCCATCAAGAGGTTCTGAGGTATGTAGTAGTCCCGAGAACAACAGAGGAGGTAATCCTAGGTCTAGCATGCCTAGATAAGTTGGAACCAACAATATGGTAAGGAGGTATTGCCAAAACCTGCAGATAGTCCTTGGGCCCAACCTGCCAGCACATGAGGAGCATCCCCAAGCTCCGGAGCTTGGCCGGGATAGGAGGAGTACTGTAACGCAGACGAAGGCAACGTGGAAGTCAGGCTACCCTGGGGTGTATGCAGATTTGAAGACGGTATTCAGTGAAAGGAAGTGTGACACCTTACCTCCCCACTGTCCACCAGTTGTGACATAGAGATCCTCCCTGGAGCCACTTTGCCAAAGCCCAAAATTATTCAATGACCCCACAAGAACTGACAAGAGATGAGGACATATATAGAGAAGAACCTGAAATGGGGTTTCATTCAGCCAGCTAGATCCAGGGTAGCGCCACCCATCCTTTTCAGGGAGAAGAAAGATGGGACTTATGCCTGTGTGTTGACTTTTGGGGAGTCAACGCAGTGTGCATAGTACACCTGTATCCCCTCCTTTAATGAAGGACATGCTGGCCCAGTTGGCAGAGGGCCGAGTCATCACCAAGCTAGACTATGGGAGGTGTGTTACAGGGTAAGGATCAAGGCCAGGGACGAGTGGAAAACTGCCTTTAATTGCCCCCTTGGAAGCTACCAGTATCAGGTTATGTCCTTCAGATTGCAAGGAATCCCAGCTGTGTTCATGCAGCTCATTAATGGGGTACTGCATGAACACTTGTATAAAGGGGTCCTCATCTACTTAGACGATATACTCATATACACTAAGACTATGCAAGAACATATCACCCTCGTGCGTCGGGTCCTCAAGAAGTTATTAGCAGCACACTGTATGTTAAACTGTCTAAGTGTGAGTTCCACAAGTCACAATTGGACTACCTAGGGTTTTGCATCTCATCGAAGGGGGTAAAGATGGACCTCACGAAGATCAAAACGGTGTTTGACTGGCAGGCACCCAAAACATAAAAACAACTACAAAGTATCTTGGAATTCGCCAATTTTTATCACCAGTTCATCCCAACTTTTGCCCGAATAGCTCTACCGCTTACCAATCTCTTGAAAACGAAGCACCTGACCAAGAAGCCATGTGCATGTTGCCCAGTGCTATGGACGATTAAATCCATAGCAAGCATTTGAGCACCTAAAAGCCCTATTCACAAGGGAACCGATGCTTCAACACCAGATCTGTATAAATCTTTCATGGTTCAAGTAGATGCAAGTGATGTGGCTGTGGCCGCAGTCTTCCTATAGGCCAACAGGGAAGGAGCCCTACAAACATGTGCTTATACATCACAGAAATTGACTGATACCAAACGCAACTGGCCCATATGGGAAAAGGAAACATTCGCAGTTCGATGGGCCCTGTTGACATGGTGAGTTCTACTGAAAGGGAGCATTGCCATTTGAGGTCTGGACAGACCACAAGAATCTGGAGGCCCTCCAAACCCCATGGCAACTAGCGCCAAAACAAGTGCGATGGGCATTGTATTTCAGAAGGTTTAATTTGAAGTTGAAATATATACCAGAGGGAAGAACTTCCTGGCAGACACCCTGTCTAGGAAACTGCAATATGATAGCGCTCAGGAGGAGATAGTGCAGGCTATCATACCAACAACACAGTCCCGAACACTAGCAGCTCAACAGACACCATGAGCATCCCAACCAAACAAACAGGTGGAGGGCATATCTCAGACCATCTGGGCCCCGCTCCCCACAGATCAATGGTTCCAGAACAACCGGCCTCTGCTTACCCAGAGAGACAGCTTTGCTTGGAAGGGGTCCAAGCTGTATGTACCCCAGGCTGTCCGATTAGACATGATTCATTGTTGCCATGAAGACCACGCGACTGAATATTTTGGGTTCCTTAAGACCCTGTATTTAACTAACTGACAATTCTGGTGGCCTCGTATAAGAAAGGATATAGAGGAGTACGTGCAGAGCTGTGTCATATGCACCACCATGAAGACTTGACCTAGAAAACCTTCCAGCCTGTTACAAACAGTGGCAACCCCTGTTCAGCCATGGGAAGAAATAGCCATGGATTTTATTGTAGATCTACCATAAAGCCAAGACCATAAGGTAATCTGGACTGTTATAGATCTCTTCTCAAAGCAGGCTCATTTCATAGCCTCTCCAGTCTTCCCTCCACCAGAAAGCTGACAAAACTATTTATCATCCATATATATCAACACCATGACTTTCCCCAGAGGATAATATCCAATCGGGGGCTACAGTTCACCGCCAGATTCTGGCCAGAGTAGGGTTCTCACAGGGCCTTAGTTCCACATTCCACTCCACTACCAACCAAGCTTCCAAAAGAGCAAACACGATGCTGGAACGTTATTTTCGCTGCTACGTTAAACACCAGCAAACCGATTGGGTTGACCTACTCCCCTTTGTTGAAGTAGCGTATAATAACACAGCATTACGGGATTTACCCCATTCCAGATGGTTACTGGGAGGACATTTATCCCAATACCTGAATGTCCTCGGGTGATCTCAGAAGATTTGGGAGTCCAGGGTTGGGTGGTAAAGACACAATGTGTATGGACAGTGGTAAAAGAGGTATTTTGGCAGTTAGCCAGAGTATAAACAGCAAGCTGACAAAAGACAGAGGTTACAACCCGCTTTGCACATAGGACAGCAAGTATACCTCTTCAACAAATACCTAAAATTGAACATGCCCTGTAAAAAACTAGGCCCAAAATTCATTGGCCCATTCCCCATCATAAAGGTTATTAACCCTGTCATGGTACAGCTGCAATACATTATATTATGGAAGGGATACCCCCCTCTCAGAGGCATTGTGGGTGCCTAGCAATGATGTAAGAGCCCCTTGTCTGGTTGCCAGGTTCCACCAGAGGTATTTGGCTAAATCTGGGGGGAAGGCCCCTCCTCCTCGGGTTCACTCACCATAGTCTTTGTATTTCAGGTGCTGTCTCCATGGTAGGGGGCTGCGTGTCAGCTCGGGCGCACCCAGCAGCCCGGGGATACCATTCCGGCATGGGATGCGATGGGAACCGGACCACCCGCTACTCTGCACCTAGTCTCTCGGAACAGCTGAGAGCAACTTTGGCAGCAAGCATGACCAGAACGGGACTGCCTACACACTCAGCAGCAAGAGGCAGCTTTGCCAGCACGAACAGCCAAGAAGTGGGCTGAGCAGCAGTAATGACACACAACTACAACTGAGCCACAGAGCAGATTCACAGTAGCACACCCAGTTGGGAGGCGGGCACCACACACTTCCAGGTTCACAAGGGCTGGGATTGCATGTGTAGGTAGGGCAGCGATCAGTGCTTAAAGGTGGTGGGGAGCATGGAGCAATTAGTTCTAACAAAAATTTCACTGCATTGCTTGCTGTATCGTGATAGTCAGTATGTGCCAGTTCAGATAAACAGGTTTCAAACCAGCATGTGTTTGGCGTACTATCCATCCAGAATCTGACAAACACATCTACACATCTGCAAATCTGCACATCTGCACACATATAAACACACTCACTCACTCACACACACACACACCAATGTGTGGGTGGATGTATATATAATATTTTGTGATAGGAACACATTGTGAAAGAAATGTAATTTTTGTAAGTTAAATTAATTTTTAAAAAACACACAGAACTCTGCTTTTTCAGTTGTAAAATGCTTTATTAATAATAATTATACTTTCCCCATCATACAGTCTCTATAAATATTGTGATCAAACTTTCCCACAAACACTGGTACTTTATTGGGGAAAAAGGGGGGGAAGAAATCTCATTTTGTGTTAATTACTACAAATACAATTAGTTGTCTTTCACACATATCAAAGAAATCTTTGAAAATTTTACAAACATGGCTTTTTCTATAATGAAAAAAATGTATTGTTACAGTAATAAAATACCTATCATTATTACAATCAAGGGGAGAAAAGGGTCGGTATACCAGAAGAATGAAGAAATCTACAGTCTGGATACCAGAAAAGAGTTTGAATACCAGAAGACTCTAAGTAAATCCCCTATATACCATCATGTATGTATTTATTATAGATAACACAGCCAATTCCCAATAAGACTTCTGCATAATTAAAAGTAATTTTGGGGAAACATATTAGAATGTCTCCATTGCATTCAGTCTGATACAGATAACTGTTTTTTGAACCTGCCCTTATTTATTTATTTATTTATTTATGTATTTATTTCCCATCTCGTTAACAAAATGACTCTGGTCCTTATTAGAATGCTTAAAATAAATAAATAAATAAATATGTTCTGAGAGAAGGGAAGGAATATTGTGTCATTTTACGTCACTATTTTTTAGACTAATTCCAAGTGCCTTAAACTCATGAAAGTAATGTTCTGCCCAGTTAATCAATTTAAAGAAGCTCGTGCTGATACAAAGGAGAAGTTCAAAAATATCATTAACTATAACCAAGAGAGGGAGCAGGTCGCTATATCTTTTCTTAATGAAAATTTGAAAAGAGCTCATGAAAATGATATTCTTCTAATCCAAGAGAATCCTGAGTTAGGGACATTCAGATCAGAGTGAGATCCAATTTAGCACTAAAAAAACTATTGTTTGTTGATCAGGATTTATTGCCTGAACTGTTAGTCTGCTGACTAGCAATATAATTACTTTTGCAGCTCACTGTTTATATTTACTTAATAAATAAGACAATATGCTCTGTGGATATTTTATTGAGCCATAAAGCATCAAAAGCATAGAATTTTAATCATATAAATATCCTATGCTTCTGCCCT
Organism: Pseudoxenodon macrops; assembly: GCA_032467955.1. NCBI lineage: Eukaryota > Metazoa > Chordata > Lepidosauria > Squamata > Pseudoxenodontidae > Pseudoxenodon > Pseudoxenodon macrops. The sequence goes on along the minus strand of JANHFT010002696.1, from coordinate 89,473 downwards.
GCCAGTGTACATAAAAGTAAAATATCAAAGGAAGAGATTATTTAACAACAGATATAATAGGCAAAATTATTTTAACAAAGCAAATTCAAAAAAATGAAAAACCACAACATACAAAAATGCTTTGGTTTTTCTGGCTATTATACATATCAGGATATTTGAGGGTTTTTAAGAAGATTGTGAAAGTGAAACTTTTTAGAGATTAGTGAATCAAATGCTATATTACCTTGTTAAGGAACAGTAAGCTTATACTGTAGCTGCAAAATATCATGGCTGCAGATCACCATATTTTGTTGCAGGAAAAAAAACAGAACACAGATAATAAATTTAGGCTGGGGGTAAGAGGGGATTGTTAGTTCACACCAGAGGTGGGTTCCTACCAATTCTATCCAGTTCTATAGAGTAGGTAGTAACTCCACAGTGACCTCACGGAGCCGGTTCTGTCGGTGGCTCCGTGGACAGCGGCATTTTGGATTTTGCTTCTGCGCATGAACAGAAGCTAGTTTTTGACTGCAGTGCGTGCACTCACTCAAGTGCTTTGCACGCACGCTCAAGGCGCAACCCTGAACGAACCGGCAGTAAGAAGATTCATAACCCACCTCTGGTTCACACTGGTGAGAACTAGTGTGGGATCTTGTGAAGAAGAGGGGGAAACTCTGGACACATATCTTGCCTCACTGATGCCATTCCAGTATATTTGTTTAAAGAGATTAGATAGCATTGCTGGGAAATATCTTCAGTAAAGAATCTGGGCTAGATATCAGCATGTATAAAGTAACTTATTACAGTAATGAAAATCTGCACCAATGTTTCGGGATAGACTGTTTTGCTTCAGCTTATCAACCAATTATGCATTTCAATATGATTAGCAATTTTATCTTCCTTTCTCAATTTTTCATTCTTTCCTCTGGAAACCTTGGGTGGAGTCCTTCAATGCAATAGAACAGTGATGGTGAACCTATGGCACGGGTGCCACAGGTGACACGCAGAGCTATTACTGAGGGCACGCAAAGTGCTGTCCTGTCAGCTCCAATATGCTTGTTTGCACTGGCCAGCTGATTTTCGGCCTTGATTTTCAGCTGTTTTTCACCCTCTAGAGGCTTCATGGAAGCCTTCTGAACTCTCTGGAGAACCCTCTGGAGGGGGGAAAATGGCCCAATGGGGGGGTCGCATGCACAGTGCAGTGTGCATGGGGGGGTTGTGTGCTGGCATGCGTGCTAACGCGCGCACACTACCATTTTTGCCACCCAACAAGAAACAGGTTAGCCATCACTGCAATAGAAGGACAAAACTCTATTTATTGTATTTAGATTACCGTGCATTTGAGTCACATGAAATGTAATTGTTTTCTTGGTGCCATAAACTTGTTTGTCCTAGTTCTGCTCATTTTATTGAAGTGCAAATACCAGCATTTCATTCGATGACCAAATACAACTGAAAGGTAGCACTATTAAAATATTAGATATGATATCACATGGTGCATTGTTTTATGATTCTGTGGCCTTAGCTGAAAAATACGCAGATTGAACTTGCTGAGTTAAATCAATGGTCTGGCAACATCACTCTCAATTTTTGTTGCTTCAAAGAAACAGTATTAATAACAGCAAACGTAGAAGTGATAATTTTTCAATGATCAGTTTTCTAGCAAAGAGAAAGTTAAGATGCATTTACAGAACCTTGCAAAATCCTTTATTTGTCTTATTCCTGCATATACTGTACAAGGCATAAGTGGTCATGCTGTTCAAAATTTTGAGGCATAAAAGAGTGGTCTTCAGCAACTTATTTAAGCAAATATTCTATCTTTAATTTTTCAGATTACCTTAAGAATTCTAATCCTTATGCCCAGTGAATACAGTAAATCTCACAGAAACCATTTTCCAAATCTTATAAAATAAAATTTAAGGAATAAAATTTATATCTAATATCCTATGGGCAAGAAATGGATGTTACTCCTGGAATGTGTTTAGAAACAACCATCCTTTGTGTGTCACATTGTACAATTATTCTATCCACTTTTAATTTTTATTGCTTATATTATGTTGATTGAAAACCATTTACTATTTAAAAATGCTTTTGCTTGAAATTGTTACAAACATCCAGCATTGAGGAAAACCAGGGAAGCCTTATTCCAAGAGAAGATTTATCCTTTGGTATCACTTAATTGAACCTTTTATAAATGTACTCTAGGTCCTACTTCAAGCATTCCATTTGTAGAGGACTAAGACCAGAAAAACACAACTGCCTAGGCACACTGCAATATGAGGCATTTTCATACAACCCCTATATGAAGTAATGTACCCCCAAAACACCTAAAGAACTAGTGATATTTTCCCAAAAGTCAATGATGAGTTTCCAAATGAAGAGATGTTCAAACTGCTCAAGTCTATTTTTGCTTCTGAAGACTTGTTCCAATAAAAGTGAACATTTAAAACTGGCAAATTCCTTCTTCACATGCTTGTGTCTGATTTGGGGCCATAATAAAGTACCCACTCTTTATTAGAAAACTTTGACCAAAATTCATGTGTATTTCTAACACTTTCCATACACTTTAGATAGAAAAATAAATTGAAAACCATATTAGGAATTATAATGAAGTTATTTGAAAATAAAACAGTATATTTCCAATATATATATAGCTAAGGAAGTATTTCTTGTAGGTGGATGTATTTATTATTGTATTTTGTTCAGTCATCTAATTAAGCACCCCTGTATTATGGCAACTGGAAATATTGGTGAAGGGAAACATTATTCCAAACTGCTTTGACTTTAAATGTACATTTCTACTCTGAAAATGATTGCCTCAGAATTATATGAATGCTTTTTTAAACCATTTGCGCCCTACACTTTATAATATATGCTCATCATGACTGTGCTTATAAACAGAGTAGAGTAGTTGGAGATTATACTCATTGATTTTGTTTCAACCAAACTTTCAGAAGATTTAGATCTATGAGAGGATAAAGGCACATAAAGAAACTGAGCCCAAGAGGAAGTCACCTCTATTGACATAACAAATCAGAGCACAAGCATATACTTTTTTTCTTTTTTGTGGTTTGGCTTTATGCAGAGGAAGAAGTGGAATACATTCTGTCTATGTGAATTTTTTTTAATCATAATTGGATTCCTTTTCCTTAAATAAATTTTGTACTGAGCTGTGACCAACATATTTAGCCTGTGCATACTCATATAATCCTTACACTTTTTTTGCAGAAGAATTTAACAGTGTGTGTACATAAATTGTTTATGGACTTTCTAGTGATAGAAACACAGATTAGTTTAGATTATGAACTAGTGCTTTATAGGTCAGAAGGCATAGTGAAAATGCAGGATATATTTTGAAATTTATTCTTTAACCACTTTTTCTTTCAAAGATACCTAGTATCTCAAATATTATTTTTAAAATAGACCCAGTTATTCACAGGCCTGTTCTCAAGGGAATTTTAGTGTATTATCAGAAATTTTAACTAAAGATCTTGACACATCTTACTAACCTACTGCAACTGTATATTTTCTTTGCAGATTACTTTTAACTTTAGATTGTTTTAAAAAAGACTCAGAATGATTAATCAACCTGTCAACAAATTGTTGCATTGAGCAATAGTGTCTGTGTATTTATCACGAAAAGTGTAGATAGCTAGTGTTAATAGAAATGATTTTCTCAACGAGACCACATCATGTTAAAGCACTGAGGATATTAACAGGATTAATATTTACTTTATTAATGGTGCCTTCATTTAGTTGATGTCTAAGAACAAGATCCACGTAACATAACAAATACCAGTAAATAAATAAATACAGCAACAGTTTATACTTATATAAATTCTAACCATGTTTTGGGAGTTAGTTTCTGAACCACATTTTAATAAATATGAATATTTTTTAAAGGTGGTAAATCAAGTTAGGACATTTTTGCAAAGAAGGATGGTCTATCAAGTAACCAGTTATCTCTTAAACAATTTTTGCCTGTTATTGAGGATTCTATGTCTAGTTGATTTGATTTGCAACAGATTGCAGAGTTACGCCATGCTCTTTTTTATCTGTTTTTTTTCTAAAAAGAGCTTAGGATGGGAAAAAGAAAGGTGAGACTAATATAAATAGGTTTTCAAACTTATGAGTCCTTAAGGACTCTAGCAATGCATTTTCCACCATTTCATACAATACATTCTAGCCACTACAATCCTGGAGATGTTAAACCTATCTGCCGTTTTCTTCCAAAACAAGACAAAATGGTAACAATCATAAAGAAAATAAGTCAATTTGCTATCATGTTCATGTTTTCCTTCCTGTCTCAATGCAAATAACCCGGAAGCACAAATAGAACTGTATGAATTCAGAATAAATGCAGATTTAATGCAGACAGAAGGCTATATGGTAAGTCACAAATTATCTTATATTAAGATGTTTAATATGGAATCTCTACTATGCTCATCATCTGAGCCATATTTTTCCCTTCAGCTCAACAAATGCAAAGGTGAGCCCCTGGACGCAAAATGTTATTAAAATTTGAATGAAGATGTATAGCAGTGCAGGGCTGGGTTTAGGACACTAAATAGGATGAGTAGAGCACATATGGCAGCCTCTTATCTGTTCCTTTTGAATGCACTGGTTCTTCCTTCAACTGTAAATGCCATTGAATTGCACTGGGCATCCTATACTTCTTCCATCACCAACATTGAAATAGGATTCAATTGTTATTTGAACTGACAGTTCTACAGAGTGAAATGGAGATATCATTTTGTTTTTCACTTTAGAAAGTCATGATCCAGCTGCAACAGTTATACGGTACTATGTTCCAAATAAGAAAGCAATGGTTTTTTTCATTTTATTCTGAGTCTTCTTTTTCCTCATTCCCAAGAATATTGTGTAAAATATGACAAAGTTAAAATAATGTTTCGCAAATAAAGTTTACTTCTTTGTATTTTATGCTCTCCCACATACACATAGAAGCATAATTGCCATTAAAATCAGTGTTTATGTCATCATAATCCTATCTTTCACTGTGTGCTGAGTTATTATTCATAAATCAAGCATATGTAAGGGGAACAGAAGCAGAAATAATCCTGCATTCTAATACAGTTACATAGTTAGAGTGTGTTGCAATTTAGAATTATAATTTATTATTTTGGTAAGCAGCAACAGTGCACATGGGTCTTATGATTCAGTTCCACTGAGCCAAGTTCAACTAATTAGATTTTGTGAACAACATAGTGTATTACAAAGCCAATAACTGACAGCTGTCAAGGTTCTCACTTTCAAGGTTTATTTTGCAACCTTGTTATGCACCACTTGTGCCCATCTTAATTAAGAATGTTAAATTGCATATATTGATACATATCGTGTTGCTGGCATTGCTTGAATTCCCATGGCGACGTATTGAGCAACTATGTTCTCTTAAGCTTCTTTACAGAAGAATGACTGAACTGCCCCCTTTTCTGTACACTTTTATTGACATTTGTCATATTCACACAGGGTTTGAAAGAAGGATTTACATGTGATAATTCATTGCATTCAGTTCCCTCTCATGTCGCCTGAAGACCACAACTTTGGGACCAGCAAAAACTGCTATGTAAAATCATAGCTATTTTTCTCAAAATGTAATGATGCTCCCTATCCTTTTAATTTAGTGCAATAGCACTAATCTAGCAATGAAGTTCCCATAAGACAGGCTATCAATGTTAATTTAATGAGTATCTAATCGGCATTATGCACAGCTGGGAATTAATACAGCTTTAGCTTTCATGCTTAAAGGCAGTGAGTGAATCATATTGTTTCATTGTGCAACCGGACAAATTGTGTGCATGTACATTCACATACTGTAGCAAGCCTGATTTCTTTTCTGTCACATTTGCTATGAGTAACTACAATTGTTTCATCTCTATTTCTGCTTGCTTCTAACACATGATTTTTGTCTACTATACCAGGGGTGGGTTGTGGATATTTTTGCTGCTGGTTCGCTCAGGGTCATGCTGCATGAAGCGCGCGCACAGCAATCAAAAACTAGCATCTGCGCATGCACAGAATTCAAGATGGAGGCGCCCATGGAGACACCGACGGAACTGGCTCCATGACGTCATCATCGAGTTACTAACTGTTCTATAGAACCAGATAGGAGTAGTAGGAACCCACCTCTGTACTATACAAGGGATTAAAAATGGTTCTTAACCTGATCTTTTTTTTTTTTAATTGTGGAATTCTTCAAATGCTTATGTGCAAAAATACCACCCTTGAAACATCTAAAAATTAAACATATTTAGGCTATTGAAATAATCTAAAAATAAAACAGTAAGTAAAATATTATTTATTATCAAAATAATTGAATCCAGTTCACCTATCAGATTAAGCTATAATCTTAGATATACTTATCATGGTGAAGACTAAGCTATAATCTTAGATACATTTATCATGGTGAAGACACTTTGAATACAGCAAAAGTTACTTCTGCCTAACATGTCTATTGCATAAATCTCAGAAGTTATGTAACTTGTCAGTGGTGTCATAGAGGATCACCAGGTGATAAATTGAACTGTGCACACTAGTCATTTCCAAACACTAATACCTTCTCGTAATTTAGTGATCAGACATGCTATGAATGAAAATGATCCTTGTGGCTCACACAGGTATTTCCCTACAACTTTCCAAAATAATTTTGGGATGTTAAAATAAACAGAAATACATTTTAAACTGGTGTCAAAAATATCGAAATATTGCCAGATTGAAATGCTAAATGTGAAGAGGGAAGACAAAAGTTAGGTAGGAGTTCAAACTCTTGGCTAAAATTCAGGATTGGCCAATTATTTCCTCTTAATTCTACATGCCAAAAAAACTCAGGACATCGCCAAGAATGATGCAGCTTTGTGACAATGAGGAGACGACTCATCACACAAGTGTGCCTATGAAAGGCCTTCTGGCTTCCGGCATCTAGCTTCACGCAAACATTTCTTGGCTACACTTAAGACAGATAGTTGGAATCAGCCCTAAGTTTCCCAGAAGGCACAGCTCTTTTTAAGAACGAATCATACATATAATAGTGCAATTTAAGAATAAATTATCCAATTCCAGTTAAACTGAAACTATATTTTCCGCATTCTTAATGTTTTAATATTGCTTAAGTAGAAATCAAATTTAATCTTCATCCAGACAGATAATAATTATTACTAATTCCACCGTAGGCACCCTTAGTTTTTTCTGTTTCTATTTTTGCATCTCATAAAGTACATTAGCACAGGAAATCTAAATGTTTAACGAGATTTAAAGTTTAGTTTATATATACTCTCCACAAGTATGTAAGCTAAATCTTGGATGATATATGGTCATTGATATTCATTCCAAAATGTATTCATTCGTATGTATGTATGTATGTATGTATGTATGTATGTATGTATGTATGTATGTATGTATGTATGTATGTATGTATGT
>JANHFT010002696.1:53619-66031 GCA_032467955.1 Pseudoxenodon macrops | reverse complement strand
GAAATTTCCTGACAGTTAGAACAATTAATCAGTGGAACAACTTGCCTCCAGAAGTTATGAATGCTCCAACACTGGAAATTTTTAAGAAGACGTTAGATTACCATTTATCTGAAGTGGTGTAGGATTTTCTGCCTAGGTAGGGGGTTGAACTAAAAATCCTCCAAGGTCCCTTCCAACTCTCTTAATCTATTCTATTCCATTCCATTCTATTCTAAATTGTATTAGCATTTTAGATTCATTGTGTCTTATGGCCAAATCACTAAAACTATTTTCTATCTGCCTTAATATGACTATAATTATTATACCAGCATAATACAACATAAGCAGATTTCTTTATTGTGATTCATTGATTATGTGCCATGAAATCTTTCAACTCTTAGCAACAGTGTAGATAAACCTTCTCCAGAATGATCTATCCACAACCTAGCACTTCAGGTTCCAATGATGTACTCCTCAGGGTTATAATTTAATCCATTTTGCTGCTGGTTGTTCTCTTCTTCCTTTTTCTTCTGTCTTTTCCAACATGGACTTCTCAAGAGTGCTACTATCTGTCCAAGTTATGTAATTTCAACCTGATTATTTGTGCCTTGAGTGTGGATTTTGGAATGATGTGTTCTATGATCCATTTGTTTGTCCATTGTATTCTCAAAATCAAAGTTCAAGATACCAATATTTATTCCATCTTGCTTCTTCAAAACCACATTTTCCTTTCCATAGAGCATCACAGGGAAAATTTGCCTACAAGATTCTGATCTTGTAGGTGTAGCAGAATATCAAAACATTGAAATACCTTTTCCAGTGCCATTATTGCTAATCTGCAGCTATTTCCTAATTCTTTATAGTCAATCCAGAAGCTTTCCATCACTTCAGTCTCTTAATTAGCTTTCCATCACTTCAGTCTCCTAGGGTAGATTACTACTGTGTTTTCCCAAAAATAAGACCAGGTTAAATTTTGTTCAAAAAGACGTATTAGGCCTTATTTTCCAGTTAGGTCTTATTTTCAGGGGAAACACAGTATACTTGTCATTTGTTTGGCTTTCTTTATATTTAATCTCGGTACCATTTTTTTCACTATGCTCCTGGAATTTTATTACTAGGCTTTACATTTTTAGCTGTCACAGTAGTATCATGAGCATAGGCTATTGTTGATTTTTCTTTCAATTTTTAAATCACACTTATCTTCTATTAATATATTTTCCTTGTATAGGTTCAATAATAAGACAGTATTAAACTTTGACTCCTTTCTTTATCAACATAGAACTAATCTGTTTTGTCATATTTTGTAGGTTTTGTATGAGGACAATGAGATATTGTGAGATTCCCATTTTCAGCTGAACATGGCACAATAGAAGGTCTTTCTATAATCAGTGAAGTGCATATTAACTTTGTTTTCATATTCTTTGGCTCTCTCAATTATCCAGAATGTACCAGCAACATCTTTTCTTCCTCAGCCTTTTCTAAAATAATTGGAAACATTTGAAATGTCCTTTCCATGGAGAATGGTATACACAGTGTTCCAATCCAGGGGTGGGCAATTAATTTTCCCAACGGGACACATGAGAAAATGGTATTGTTGTGGAGGGGCAAACCAATGTAACTTGATTTGATGTCGTCAAACTCCGCCACCTCAACTGCTCAAGCTGCTTCTGACAAGGGGCGAACACTGCGCAGGCACAGAGAAGTGATTTCTCTTCTTGTTCTCCTGCAGCCACCAGGTGACTGAAGGAGTGCACTGCAAGTGTATAGAGCTGGACCTGGCTAGGCTTCTTCTCCTGCCTCCTGCAGCTTGCTTAGCTACGTTTGCTTTCTAATCTTTGATTTATCTCATGCGAGCTGGAGAGGGACAGCCAAAGGGCCAGATGTGGCTGTGGGGGGGTTGCTTAAAATACCCAGGTCTTCTCTAATCTCTGTTGGAATTTAAGCATTTTTTACTATCATGTAAAATTAGGGATATTATATACCAGTTTGCATATTTTGTTAAGTCTCCTGTTTGGTACCCCTTACTTTATTTCCTTAAGGCCTTTTTGGGGTTATGTGGGTAGAAACAGTTGCATTTCAGTGCTTAATGTAAGATACGGGTTTCAACAATTTCTCACATCTAATGGAGAGGTTTACAGTCAAGATATTTATTCCATAGTTCCTCTAAATCAGTGGTTCTCAACCTTCCTAATGCCGCAACCCTTTAATATAGTTCCTCATGTTGTGGTGACCCCCAACCATAAAATTATTTTCCTTTCCTTCATGATTAAGTTTAAGTTCCCATGGTACAGATATTTTTTTTTGCAGTAGTTGATGATTTTACAGTACATGATTTTACATTAACCCAGTAATTATAATTCATGAAGTGTCGTTTTACCTCCAATACTGCTGCTTTCAACACAGTAGCTGCTTTTAACAGAGTAGCTGCTTTCAACACAGCAGCTGCTCTCTACACATGTGTGACTGGTCTCTTGGCAGACCCCTTCCCTTTTTTGTCAAGGAAAGGTATTATGGTTAGGCAGGGAAGGGATGCCACAGGCCCTGTGGGGCAATGAGTTCCAATTCATGGGGGGAGCCTTCCCTGCCAATGCCCCTGGGGAACATTCTCTCTCCAGAGAACAGGTGACCTCCCCAGTCCCTTGATCTTTCAGAAGCATCTGAAGACCTGGCTCTGCCATCTTGCCAGGGGCTCATAGGGGCTATGGAGCTGGCTAGCTCCTGAAGGCCCTCCTCCCACCCACCCTTTCTTTAACTTTGTCAGACTTTAAGTAGCCTTTTAAAGTTTACATTCAGTTATTATGCTTTTAACATTTTACTTGTACATCCCACAGAGTCCACCGTGAGAGATTCCTCTGTGTGTGTGTGTGTGTGTGTGTGTTAGATGGTTTTTAAGCCTGGTAATTAATTAATGCAGTCAGTGCAGCAAGGCACGCAATGGAGGTCCCTCTCAGATCTGTCACAATGGCAGCTGCCGGCGGCTCCGCCCTTGTTCCCCAGAGCTGCGGAAGGCAGAGCAGCATTCAGGAGGGAACGGGGATGCCTCCCCCCAACCTGGGGCTCCTGAGAGCGTCACCGGGGCGCCTCACCTGGCCGGGCGGACAGCAGTGGCAGCAGCAACACCAGCAGATTGCACCTCTGGGCAAAATGGACACCGGAGCCCCGCTCTGCTCGGCTGCCACCATCGGCAGCTCTCCCCGAGGCCAAAAGCGAAAGGCGCCCAGCTGGGAGAGCCGCGAGGGAACCAGAACTTTCCTAAGTGCCAGCCGGGCGCAGAGACTGAGCCAGGCGGGCACTGTGCCTGTTGGCACAAATGCTCGGCCTTGACTCCCCTCGCGGGGAGAAGCTAGTGGCGGGGAGTGGGGCTGCTCATACCTGGCCTCTTGGTGCAACAGCAAGCACGGAGGAGAGCAGGGCTCTGCCAAAGGTTTCTGGCCACTGCCCGCCTGGCCTTCCTGCTTTGCCCAGAGATGCAGCAAGCACGAGGAGAACGGGGCTCCACCTAAGGTTTCTGGCTGCTGCCCGCCCGGCCTTCCTGCTTCGCTCAGAGGCGCAACTGGCCGCTTCCTGGGAGGGTGAAACAGGTCCCGTCCAGAGTCTTAGGTGACCCCTGTGAAAGGGTCATTTGACCCCCAAAGGGGTCGCGACCCACAGGTTGAGAACCACTGCTCCAGAAGCTCTAGATGACGTACAAATCTAAAAGTACAATATAATAACCATACAAAAGAATAGAAACTAAATCCCAAGACAATAATAATATCTTCAGTCATGCACAGATAACTGTGGCTGTTTTTACTATATAAAATGGAAAGGGGCACATAACTAAAACAGAATACCAGCAAATGGCCCAAATCTCCAAAGAGGGAGTCAGAAAAACTAAGATCCAGTATGACTTAAACTGGCAACAAATGGCAAAAATAATTTTTAAAAGTCTCTTTCTATGTGTAAGAAACAAGAAGAAAGTCAAGGAAATGATAGATCTATTAAAGGAAGCTAAAGGCAAGAAGATGACAGACAGTAGGAAGAACCTGGAAGGTTTTAATTTTTTCTTTGTATCTGCCTTAACACAAAAGAAACAACTAGCCCAACTTGTTAAAAGAAGCACTGAGGGAGATAGAACAAGAATGCATCAAAATAGGCAAGTGGTAAGACAATGCCTATTCATCCTGGGTAAATACAAATCATCTGGATCAATCAACCCATCAATCAATCAATCAATCAATCAATCAATCAATTAGAATAGAGCTGGAAGGGACTATGGGGAGACTGTAGTCCATCTAGTCCAACCCTCTGTCAAGCAGGAGACCCTATACCATTTCAGACAAGTGACTGGTCAGACTCTTTTTAAAAACCTCCAGTGATGAAGCACCCACAACTTCAACATCTTTTTTTGTAATGTGGTGACCAAACCTAGATGCATTATTCCAGGTATGACCTTATGCCAGGTATGGCAGTATGAATGCTTCACATGATTTTGTTAATGCAACCAAGGATTATATTGCCTTTTTTGGCTGCCGCTGCACACTACTACCTCATATTTAAGTGATCATCCACTAGGATTCCAAGATCACTCTCACAGTTACTGTTTTTGAGCCAGGTTTCATCTAATCTGTACTTGTACGTTTGGTTTTTCCTGCCTAAGTGTAAAATCTTGTTTGTCTCCACATTAAATTTCATTTTGTTGGCTAAGGCCCATTGTTCAAGTCTGTCAAGAAGTTTTGGATCTTGAGCTTGTCTTCTGCGGTATTGGCTATTCCTGCTAGCTTACTGTCATCTGCAAATTTAATGTGTTCCCCTTTGTCAAGAATTACATGTTGCACCTTATCATTCTTGACAAATGTATCTTGTATTTTTATGTACACTGAGGGCACATGCACCAAAGACAAATTCCTTGTGTGTCCAATCACACTTGGCCAATAAAAAATTCTATCTATTAGCTATGTATGTTTGAAAAACAGTACAGGCAGTCCTCGGGTTAAGAATGTTCAACTTAAGGCTGCCTATTATTATAAATGGTGGACAGTATGGTGCTTCCCCGAACTGGTGAACCACTGAGGCCGTGCAGTGTTTTTTTATGAACTGCTGAAGCCCCATGTTTTTAATATATAGCCTGTTTTCAGTGGTTCATGAAAACATTGCACGGCTTCAAATATTCCATCAGCTCAAGGAAGGAAAATGCCATCCACCATTTTCAGCAATAGGCAGCCCTTTCGTAAGTATGAGTTCCAACTTATGTACAAATTTGAATTAAAGACAGAACTGGGAACAGAACTGATTGTTAATCAAGGGACTGCTTGTAGTAGCCATGAGGAAGTGAGTAGATTTATTTTGATCAATCAGCTCAGCCAGATGTAGATGATAAACAGGACCAATTAGCTTACTAAGTGACATTATTGCAAATTCCATATTAGGACTGCATTACAAACGAGACCAATCAGCTGGTTTTTTTGTGATGTGAAGATGATTAAAATGCTGAACTTTGATTCTGTGGGGCTACAACAGGATATGTGGGCCATGGGATACACTCTAGCATTCTGTGGTCATTGTGAAGCAATCTTACCAGCTGATAACGACCAACATTTACTACATGTTAGAAGACTGATAGAAAAATTTAAAGAAATATTAAGTTGGAAGTCCACCTTGGATATCATCCACTTCTTTAAAGAGTAAATTTCAAATGATGTGGGAATTTTCCCCATCACTATTGATAATATTGACAATTTCTTAACCATAACCAACATCTTGTTGACTTAAATGAAGAAAAGGTGAGTTTACCACATCAATGCTGAAGTGGTTTAGTGACATTCCTGAGTCAGTGAGAACATTTAGCTAATGAGTCTGGCTACCTTTTTGGAGTTAGTGCAGTTCAGGCTGTATTACAAAAATATTTTTTTTAAAAAGTGATTGGAATCAGATTTGACAGTTAAGTGCTGAATTCTAAATTAACAGGTGTCTTTCAATTTTTATTTGGTATAAAATAGTATTCTTTGTTGGAAAATACAAGTCTGCACCCAATTTAAAGTGGCATTCCTGACAGAAAATATCTTTCCCATAACTCTTTTGGGGGGAAAGCTCACTTTTAAAAGATACCTGAGATTTGTCCTTTCAAAAAGCAAAATGATTTTGTTTCCACACTCCCTTGTAATTAAATAATTTTTTTCTATATTAATTGCTTGGCTGCAATCTAGCAATAACCTCCACTCAGCTCACAGAATTATAGTTGTATCTTAATTCTATTCAGGAATACGGCCTAAGGCAGGGGTGAAATCCTACCTCTTCGGACAGGTTCTATAGAGTAGGTAGTAAGCTGCTGGTGACAACATAGAACCGGTTCAGGTCCATGGACGCCGTCATCTTTTTTGTGGATTTTGTCTGGTTTTTTTTTCCTCTCCGCATGCCCCCCACCTCCAGCTTGCTTACCTTGCTGTTACGACTGAATCCTGAGCCACTGGTTGAAACACATGGCTTGCTTGAATTTTTTTAAAGCTAAAAAACAACAACAACCAGGCAGAATCAGTTGCTCACCAAGGAGATGGATGGCATTGCAGCCTGCAATCCATCTCCTTGGTCAGCAACTGATTCTGCCTAGCTTCCTTCAATTAGGTAAGTAACTGGGGGCTTTCTTTGCTTTAAAAAAATTAGTAAATTGAGAGGTTTATTTTCTTGTGGTTTTTTTAGGAATTTAAAATTTAGAAAGTTTTAAATTTAGCTGCTTTTATCTAAAAATATAAATAAAATATGGAATATTGTGTGCTTTTGCAATTCTGCTTAGGCAGGGGGTTGGACTAGATGGCCTCCCAAGGTCCCGTCTTTCAACTCTGCAAATCTGTTAAAACTGTTAAATGTGTTAAATCTGCTGCTGGTGCCATTTTGTGTGCTTTTGCATGGTGTGTGAGTCAGTTGTGCTGCCTTGTTTTGTGTTGTGTGTGTGTAAAGTGCAAATGTTTTTTTTCCAGCTCTTTGTGCCCCTGTGAGGTTCATGCTTGTGGCAGGGGCCATTTTATGTGCTTTTGCATGGTGTGTGAATCAATTGTGTGTGTAAAAGCACGTCCACCCAGTCACCTGACCTCAAGCCACACCCACAAAATAAGCCACACCTACAGAACTGGTAGTAAAAAAAATTAGAACCCACCCCTGCTATAGACTGAATGTTGTGTTTACCTTCCCTAAAACATAGAATTTGCCAATTGAAAAGGATTCCACAAATCATTATTCCATCCAATGTAATCCTCATATATCTTATTTTATCAAAATTGTTTGTCCCATTTTTCTAAATTAACTTTTTTTTAATCCCTGAGTTACACTTCAATCATCTTCATATACTGAAAGCACTGGAGGCATACAGAAATAGTTGAAGAAACATGTAACGTCTAGAATGAGAATTTAGAAATTCTGCATCTAGTTCCATTATTGTTCCTAATAAATGATCTAGAGTATTAGTAAGATGACTCAGAGTCTATAAATTCAACAAATGCTTATTCAGAAAAACCCTCAAGACATTTTATAAGAAAATGCTTTATCCCATCTGAAATATTTCATATAAATGTTTTTAGCAATTTAAACCTAATGAATTTTGTCCTGTTCCCCATAATGATTTCTCTCTTCTTATAGAATCACATAACCACATAGTCTTTACGTATTATTTCTATTTTTGCACAATGGTTGGGTGATTCTACAAGCTTGAAATCACTAAAGAGGATCCTGCCTTTTTGAGATCAATTAGACTGCTTTTATAGTAAAACCAACAATGTTCTGTCCTTAAATATTTTCTTTCCTTTTTTTGTCTAATAAACATATGTGGTTCTTGTTTTGAAGCAATAAAACATGTGACTCTTTTCTAAATAATTTCCTGTTTTTAGTAAATTATTACTATTGTCTTTTTTTGAACAAATAAATACCAGCTTATGCAAATATTTCATATTGGTTGTAGTTTATTTGAAAGTACACCTTTTTACGGTGCATCTGAAATTCTGTGAACACCTAATGAAGTAAGAAAGTAGAAGGTGCACAGCACACTTTTCACTATTAATGGTGGTTTTTTATTCAGTGTATTTATCTGTTCATTTATTCACTGAACTATTAGTGTGTATGTGTTTGTACATATGTTATTTTGTCTTATATTTCCCATTACTATTTCTGAAGGAACCTCATAGGATTACCTTTAATAGCAATTGATGAATAAATAATTCATTTCCAGTTAAAAGAAGGCTCCAAAAAGAATTATGAATAACAAAAATACAAGGCAAAATAACTTTGCCCTAATCCTGTTTTTAACAACTACACCGTAACTGCAAAACAAATAAAAATAGATAACAAAGCCTTTAAAGAGGTAAAGATGTTCTTAAATTGAAGAACCAAGGACCCCAAAAGACTTGGTGTTGTGCTGTAATCTGCATGATAGAGATAAAAAGGACACAATAGTGGACTCAGGAAATTTAGTTCCTATAAAAAAATACAAAAACATTAAAATATCCAGGCTTCATTCTGACAGAAACACCATGATCACTGTGAAATGGGAGGGAGGGGGGAATCACTCTGCCTCTATTTTCCTAAGATTTCGGATTGGTTAACAGTGAAAGAAAGTGACAATAGTTCTCTTCAAAGCAAATAAATCTAATGTATGTCCAGTAGATTCCCATCACATTGATTGCATAACTTCTCAGTAGATAAAAGAAAAATTGGAGAAGATCAATAATAGTGTGTGAGGTTGAATTTCACACTTTTTGAGAAAGTGATCTTTTGAAATTCTCCATATCTATTTTCATTCTTCATAGTTAAAAAAGGATTGGAAGAAAAGATGGGAGGGAAATAAGAAAGTAGCTAGATGCAGATGCAATATGTTATGAAGAAAGGTATGATGAAAGAACTTAAAGCGCTTAGATTAGAACCGCCCTGAGTCTTTCGAGAGAAGGGCGGTATATAAATTTAATAAATAAATAAATAAATAATAAATAGAAGCATCAATTTTTTAAAAATAAAAAATACTCTTCTACAATTAACACTGATTTTCTTCACTAGAGGTACTCCATATTTGGTATACCAACTGGAAGAATTCTGCCTGTTTTAACAAACAGCAAAAGAATGAATAAAGTTTTCTCCTCAATTTGCTTATTTTAGTATTTTAGAGAAAAGTAGCTGATAACCCCATAAATTATCAGAGGTATCCCATTTTGTATTTTTCAAAAATTATTTTTTAAATTTCATATTAGCAGGTTTCTTAGGTACATAGGCTTATTTAATTACTGCTAGATAAGTCTATAGGTGAAAAAAAGAGTTAATACCGGTACTTTTCACATAAATCAGTCCTATATAGTCTTCCAACCTAATGTTTTGGTTTCTTCTCTACATACGGGTATAAATTTACTGTTATTTCAGAACATTCATCAGAAGCCTAGAATTACTTTTTAGCTCCACTAAACATTCAAGAGCTTTGAAAAGAACTCATCTGGGGAGAAAATAAATCCATAAATGTTGGCACTTTGTTATTTTCTAAAAAGTTATGCATGCACAACATATGACAAGAGTACGACATATGTACGGACATATTTGAACTGACATGATAGACAATAGTAGTTGCAGCCTGTCATGTCATCCATCTGCATATTAAACAGTCCCCAAGTACACATTGACACAGAAGACCTTAATAGCTTGGAAGCCGTAACAATATATTGAGTTAATAATTGGCATGTTAAAGAGCATCTCCCACTCTCTATCAGTCTTTCAGCTAATTTGCTTATCTATTGTCTTGTCTATCTAACTATGGATAATTTAGGTAACTTAGAATTGTTGGTTTCCCTTTCATCATTTGCAAAGTGCACTTTCTATTGTCATGTAATATTTCTTTGTAAATCAGATCCACAAAGATTTTTTTTAAGTTTGGATCCAACCTAAGCTACCTATACTATATCATTCCTAGTTAATAGCAGATTTGAGATTTATAACTTCACTACTTTCCTCATAGTTGGCCTAATCTAAAGCCTCCTGAAATCTGTAAGAAATATTGTTCAGAAAAAGTTGGTATGCGACAGTGACTATATAGATGGATTATAAATAGAGAAATATTATCAAACCCCCAACTCAACTATAAACTTTTTGGTTGATTCATGAAAGCCATTATTACTGAAAAAACCCTAACCTAGATTATTAGTTAATTATCATTACCATATGATACAGTTAAGCCATAATTAAATATACAGTAAATCCCTACACAATACATTGTTATATCATCATTATTCATATTTGAATTTTTGCACTTCTATTAAGTGTTCAAAAGATTAAAAACAAGAACTAGGCTGTTATAAATAAATTTAAAATACATACAAAATTACTAGCATCATTTTAAAAGTAAAATATATTAAATGTAGTGTTTATACACACAAATCCCCAGTTTCTTTAATAAACCTATACAGTACATACAATACAAAAACTCACAAATACACTATGGTATATAATTCATAGTATATTCCAGATGCATTTTCAAGTTTATACTCATTTTTTCTCAGTTAAGAATAAAAAGGTCAGGTATATTGTATACAATGTTGAGCAGTTATATGCCTTCTTCACATTCTGTTTTTCCTGATATGTATATTTTTATGCAAAGAATTAAACCTGTTTAATTCTTTGCATTAAAAAAAACCTGTTAAACTGTAGGCAAAGACAATCGAAAGTAAAATCATCCACCTCCCCCCCCCCCAAATAAAAAGGAAAGAAAGAAAAGTTTTGCTTTCTCTGTCTCTTTTTACCTTGTCAAAAGTTTCCCTCTTTAACTTCCATAATGTTATAATGTTCCATAATGTCACATGTTTTGGCTCAATTATGTTTATCTCATAATATATATGCCAAATCTTATTATTGCGCTCCTCTACCTTACTCCATTACACTTCTCTCCCTTAACAGTTTAACACCATAAAGATTTGCTGCCTCAAACTAAATCTTTATTAATCCAGCTTCTTTTTCTCATAACAGCTATGATAAATTCACCAATCAGATGTGAGTGCAATAGCTCCCTTTTGACACTGTGCAGAGCAACACTATTCAGAATTAGCTTCCTGATGCGACCCATATGACTATATATTCCATTAGTCTGGTTTCCTTTATTTAACAGCAGAGATGCTAGAGGTTATGGGCTACTATATCCAAAAGAAATGATATAAAACTTCTTGTTGAAGTAGAGCTTCTGGAATTGATATATTAGTGCCTTGTCTGAAATCAAAATATAAGAATTCATAGTATGTATGGATACTATGTATACATATTGTATGTGTATATGTGTACATACATACAATAGTCTGTACACATACTATAGATAATAGGCTGTTCTGAAAGAGCCAAGAAGCACAGGCGCAGGAAATTGTCTAACTTCTGAACTAGAGACTCATTGTAGTTCTTGGTCTCATGTTTAAAATTGTCTTCCAGGAATTCAGTCTCTTCTGCTAAGGCACGGATTTCACAAGGATGGGGAAACATGGAATATGAAGTTGGAACACACACAATAGGCACATATTTTGGCAGCTACATCTTCTTTGCAGAGATCCAAAATTATAATTAATTCAAGAAAAAAATGTATTTAATGTCTGTTGAACATCTACACACATTGTTAGGAAGGATGTACTGTATGCATTATCCAAGGTTGAGATGTGATGCTCAAAATATGGTAATGATCTCTAGTGGACAAATCCTGTGGACAAATTCACTTATGAATATATTTTGTTCTGGACAATTCATTGGGTTTTGTAAAGTTTTAAAAATATATGCAAATGGTAAATGAATAGGAAGTCAACAAAGTAGTTATTGTATGCTTTCATAACAGATAAAATGTTATAGTACAAAGGTGGATGGACACCTATTTGTCAGTTATGCAATTATCTGAATAATTTTTCTCTTTCTATACTTGAATAGTAACTTACCAAAAAGAATTCCATTTGAATTGAGAGTCAGTCAGGTATTTAGAATGTCTGTATCATGTTATATGCTTAATTTACCTATTTTCAAGTAAGTGAAATTATTTAGATATTGATAATGTAACTATATAACATTGCATGTATATGTGAAATTAACTTTGAACGTCTTGTGGGATTAGTTGTTGCTTCCTTCTCCTATAGTAAAAACATCTATTTTTTAAGAATTCAGCTTTTTTGTACTAGACCTGCTGGTTGTACAGCTCTTTATATCCCATGCCAAAGCAAAACCACCTAAAATATCATCAGTGGCTATTATACTGATAAGTCTGGGCAGGCTATTGAAGGGCAGAGATTTTATCTTTCCTCCCTAGCAACCTCATTTAAGTCTTAAAGTGGCTCAGGTGTTACTATTCTAAATGTTACTACTTCCTAAGAAGTTTATTTAGCCTTTGCCAAATAGAAATTAGTATGAAAACAGTGAAAAAGCTCAGTGAAGGTACAGATATATTATAAACACATATGCATACACACACACA
>JANHFT010002696.1:42687-53468 GCA_032467955.1 Pseudoxenodon macrops | reverse complement strand
TATTTTTTTATAGGCTGAACTTTGTTATCTGTTTGATGTGACCTGGACTATGCTAACTATACCAATCAAAGGATGCAATATATTCTTAAAGCAAAAGTTGTAAACCCTTCATTCTCTAAATCAATCTGTAGTGTTTTTTTCATTGTCATGTGCACTTTAAACAACCAGTAGTTTAAGTCAGCTACAAAGTAAAGCATCAAATGATGGGGGAGGGGATCAGTTTTCAAAATAAAGAGAATTTGGTTCAATAAATGCGGAAATAAGCATAATTCTGGAGATAAGAGATTAGGCAACTTGTGACCAAGCATTTGTTTAGTCTTCAAAATATCTCTAGAAAGGGCTGAAAAAATCCTATCAGAAATTCTGACTACTTTACTTCCAGAATAGACTATGCAAGCTTGATGGATCAGTATCCTGATTTTGTAGTTGTTTGTGGAAATGAATGTAACTGCAAGACTATGGCCTAGTCATAGGGGGTTAGGATTAGATCCTTGCCCAGCTAAAAATCCTTCTGTTTCACAAAGCTCTTGTTCTTATGAAAACATGGAAACGACCTTAACAGGTTTAAAATACACAGGAAAAATACCACATCCATTGTTTTGTTTCTAATTTATCACATGCCATTTCTCCACTAACCGAATAATTTGAATTTTTTTTTAATTCCAATTTCAAATATTAATCAGTCATTCACTAAATTCCTACCAACCAAATTAAAGGAAGACTATACTTAATGACATTTTTACTGATATTCTTGAAATTGCCTGTGGCAGACATCAAAAGTCAAAACTTCTCCAGCCTTTAATGTGGGAACCTCTTTAGGAAATGCAATGATAAAAAACAGAAATATCAACAAATATTAAACAGTTTCTAAAAAATAAAGACAAGTAGTTTAGGTTATTTCAAAGCAAGCAGTTTTTGCTTATCATTATATCCAAATTCTATACCTATTGCTTTCAACATGCTTTCATTTTATTCAGAGGCATTAAATTATTATTAGAGAAAACATGCATGCAGGCCATTTTCAAAGTATAGTGTCTGATTTCATGCAAAGCCATACTTTGCAACATATTTTAGTTTCACAAAATATTGTTATGTGCAAATAATGTAAAAACGTGTACATATTTTGCATACTGGCTTGAATCCACATAGAAGAGCTATAAGCTTTAAGAATAATTGCAATAGCCTTCACTGAAAATACCTACTAGAAAATCAAAGAAAATACAGGATGGGTAATTGTAAAGAATGTCATTTAATTTTCCTTATTATAGGAAGCTAATATATTCTATTTACTACCTCTCTTTTTTGAAAGGTAAGAGCTCATTTTGTACACACATTTCCATCCATGCACCATTCATATTCCAACTGTCCATTTTGTACTAATAATCATAGTGATTGGACATCCACTGAAGCAGTGGATGAAAATGGCTTCTTTGGTGTTACAGTGTAAAACTTACATTTTTAACTAGGTTAATAAGGGCCAGGAGACAGTTTCAACAGCAGGTTATTTGCCTTCAATAAATTGATTCCTTCTTCCTTTACACACTCTGTGCATTGGGCAAGTGTAATTGAAGCAGACCGGGATGGCTGACATCTGTTTTGTTACAAAATATGCATCTGCCAAGTAGCTGGACAGCAATAGCCATTTGGTATTCACCGAAAGTACTCGCAGAACAATAATGACAATAATTGCTTCTGATTCTTATGTTTACAACATTGCCAAAGAACCATTAGGACTTTATTTATAGATAATGCTTATTAATCACATGGATTTGAATTTTTGAATGTATTAGATTAATATTCTTTTGTAGACTCGCTCTGAACTAATACTGTGATAAGCACAGTAAAACTTATTTGAAAAAGATTAATATACAATTTATAACCTGCAGGCGATACATGTTGGGTACAGGTTATACAGTATGTCTCAAAATGGATCTTCAGATCTTCTGCATAAGAGTTGCTTGTGTTTCTGAAAAAGGGTTACAGTACTGGATCAAGTACAGTCAGACTGCTGCCAGAAGCACACAACATGGATTATGTCAATAGGCTCTAATTTATTTCCAAGTTAATCATCATTTTTAAAAATCTGGATGATCTAAATTCTAGACAGCTAAAGGTCCATCTTCTGCCATATCAGCCTATCCCCCTACCAAGATCAAAAATGTCCCACTATTATTGGCAGCAGTACTTTAAATGATAAACACCCAAGTCTTCTTATTTTAGCCACACTACGGTTATTCTTTTCAATTTCAAAAATTTTAAGTAGTATGAGGAAGCCCACTCTTTTGTACTCTGAAATCTGAGCATTATTTAGAGATATGTTTCTTATCAGAGGTTAAGTTTACTCTCTCCTAGAAAATGTATGTGTTTTCTTTGGACTAGATTTTGATCTGGAGTACCTTTTTCTTTGTCTTTGCTTCATTTATGCATATGTACATCTCATATTATTTATTATTTGTTTTCCACCCATTTTGCCTTCAGTATATATAGCAAAAGAATATCCAGTATGTCTAATTTACATTCTGTTGATTTCCAGGGTTTAACATTGAATAAGTCTAAAACTTCTGTATATTATTTTTACTATAAATCTTGGTTGCCTTCTATTTTCAGGTTGCATGCCACTTGGAAAGCTTTAACTGGAAAAGATACAGAAAACCTACTAGCACTAACATTAATTAATAAGTGGCATTCTTCCTATCAAAATAAATATGTATTTGTCATATTTGAAGTTTGCTACTTATATACCAATTGGAGTGCTCTTGAAAAAACAACAAAGTTAAGATACTATTCTTCATATTGTACATATATTTTTCTAGATCACACTTATACATGTGTTTTTAAAGTATCAAAGTTGAAGTGTCTCTTAATAAATAGAAATAGGCCTGTTGTGTTACCTGTGACTTATTCACATCTAAGTTTGCAGCTATAGAAACTAAAATCATGTAATATGTAGTATGAAAGTGATGATTGCTCTGTTCAGTGAAATTTTTTCCCAGATACATCTATGCTTGGGAGAAAGAATTTATTTACTATGTCTTTCTTTAACATAAATACACCCAGATTCATTGTCTGAAAACAGCAGAGAGATTAGTATATTTGTAACTATTATACTAAATATATTTTGTTATTATTTTAAGAACAACTTGATCTGTCTAGATTTTTCATATCTAATCATATCACATGTTTTATTTTAAATAACGTCTCTTGTGAATTCTTCAGAAGTTTTGAAACATAAAAGCATTCAGTAATAATGGCTTTTAGGTTTTTGACGTTTAAATTCTAAATATCATCACCATATGTTAGCAGAGTAGTTTTCCATATGCACAATATTAACTTTGAAAATGCAACCAAGTCAGAGTAGTTCTGGGTAAGTCAGGATTCCTCAACCTTGATTTCTCTTCTGTAAAATGGGCATGAGGTTTTCTTTCACAAGTATATTGTTGAAAAGAAAGAAATAGTAGCTGAAAGGTGCTGAATGTCAAAAACTCAATTGCTAAACAATGTAGACTGAGGGAAAAGGAATAAATAGGAATAATGTAACTGCATGAAATTTAAATTCTTCATCAAACTTTAACATGGTGAAATGAAGAGAGGAATCGCTAAGACCGAAGCTGCTACAGAAGTTTTGATAAGAAAATCTGCATTTAAACAAACAATATATAAAATATATTTAAAACATCATGATTTTTTAAAGAAACTGCTTTTCGAATATAAGATAAAGAAATATCAACTTTAAAATGTATTTTTGTCTGACTTTTTCATCTCATTTTGTGATGTGTAGTAACAGAATTATTTAGCAAAAATAATTTAGAGGGGGGGGAAATCTTTCTAGATCAAATTCAGTTTGTCTACACTGAGAGCTTCATTAGTGACATTCCACCCAGATAATCAGTCATTTTTCTCTTTTTTAATATATTTTTTCAGAATAAAATGAATATTTTTCACTCCTTTTTAACTGCATGAAGTTTTCATTATTAATGATATATTAATATGCTTATTAATATGATCCATAGAAAATTTTCCTTATAGCCTAATAGATTTACTTGAAAGTTTATTAGTTGAACAAAACTCAATTTCAAGAAACACAGTTCTATGCATATTTGCATGAAAACAAGCACTACTTAAAGGGACTAACTCCCAGGCATTGATGCAATCATAATTTCAGGGGATAAAGCTACAATTCTATACCCATTTACTTGGGAGTAAATCTTATTAAAATGAATGGGAGTTCATTTTTAATATTTTTTAGAGTTATGATGCTGCTAGTTAACAAAGTTTAGTTTCTATTATCAATATATTAAAACAATGTAATTTTCATAAACTCCAAAGATCTGTAGCATACTGTGTCACAAATAATAAAAGATGTCAAACTACTTTCAGAAAAAAGTGGAACATCTATAAAAAAATTAATTAGGGCAGAATTCATAGATCCATGTAGTTCGGGGATATCCAACCTTGGCAACTTTAAGACCTGTGGACTTCAACTCCCAGAATTCCCCAACCAGCCGTGCAGCCTTAAAGCTGCCAAGGTTGGACACCCCTGAAACATAATATTTATAAAATATATATAAAAATAATATTTACCACAGTATGTAGCAGTAAGAATTTCTAGGCAGAACATAATGGCAAGTTCTATGTGTTATTTGCTTCCCTTATGTAGCGATGTAGCGCCTTCAGACATGTTGTTGTTTCCGTCACATAGCCATATAGTGCCTTTAGAGATTTATTTATATGTGTCAGCTGATATCCACTTACAAAACTATTACCTATGGCACGTGGTATGACAAACTGTTATTCAAGAAAAAATATATATCAGCCCCACTGAGGAAACAGAAGGCCATAGGTTTGCCCAAAATATTGCTGATCTCACCATTATCATAGAAACATCCGTTTTCCTCGCTCACAGCAATAAAAAGTAAATATAAGCCACTGTTGTTTTGTCTTGTAAACAAACAAACAAAATTTTATAGATGTCTAGAATACAAAACTTAAAATTGTAAAAACAATGTGGAAAATATGTTTATTTTCATACCTTGCTGCTAAGGACAAGCAGGCTTAACGGCTCAACCAACGTTAGCTTTTTTATTTTAAATGTAAGTGGCTTAACAAAATTCTATAAAAGTGTGGAATTAAAATACTCATTTTAATCATAGTTATGTAGAGTAGTATTTTTATTTAAATAAAGTTTTGTTTGTTACCTGCTCTTTGGTGACTTATTTTAGCAAAGTCAACTAATTTTTAAAAAACTCTACAATTAAGAGAAGTAATTTTGATGGTATCTTTAGAGTACAATCCTAAGCACATCTGCTTAGATATATTCTTAGCAAGTTTGGTGGAGCTTGTTCCTCATTAACTGAAAAGAAGACTGAATCTGACTTTCAGTTTTAATATGTTATTAAATAAATATTTTCCAACATAAAAACTCCTAGAATCTTAAGGTTGCATATGCATATAGCTGTCATTTCAAATCACAGGCAATGGTCTTCCATTTCCTTTCTTCTGGTTACCACTTTTATTTAGATTTAATGTCCATGTGTTTTGAAAAGTATCTTGAGCTGTTAGTGTTAAACAGACCATTTTTAAGGTAACTCTTCGCAATGAAAATGAAATTAAACTTGTAACAAATGTAGATTACTGACAACACAAGATTTAACCTTGTGATTAAGACACATGCTGAGTATTTGATAGGGTGGCCTTAACTTGATTCATTCATTATTTATATGCATGTATATTTTAATTTTGATTATTGGCCTAACCAAAATGGTACTCCTAAACACATTTTCTCAAATATAATTTTTATGGACATCCAAATATAATTGTATGAAATATCTACTTTTGTAGCTGCTTTACTGTTTTATAATGCACTGTCTTATTGAGGATCTCCACTGAGATAATTAACAGTGCAAATCCTCTGTGCTATTTCAGAACTAATTCCTATTGAGTAAATAGGCAATGGGACTTCCTTTAAAATAGGTGTGTCAGGCCACAGCCTAAAATATACTTCCAATTAAATATTTTCTCGAACCAAAACAAAAGTTCAAACTAGCTATTTTAGCTTTGTACTATAACTTAAGGTATGTAATATCAGGTTAAAAAAGCCACATTTCAGCCTACTTATTTTTTGAAAATGTTAAATTGCACTGGTGCAACCTACAAAGTAATATGCGCATATGAAATTTCTGTGATAGTTTACTATTAATAAAAGGATTCCAGAAACATTGTTTCTGTTAAACTTGTATTATTTAATGTAATCTTTGCATGTTATATATGTAATCTCAATATCTAACCCCAAATCCCAGATGGGATAAGAAAATAAATTTAAAAAAAAACCAGAACAGTAATAATATAATCAGAAATATAAATCACAGTTAAAGCATACATTAATTAATTATACCAAATTCAATCTGAATATTCTTTTTTTGTAAGACTTTTCTTTTCAAATATTAAGCTCTAAAGCTTCAAGGAGGATGTTCCATAGAGTTGGTCCATAAGGACAGAACAGATCAAGGGGTTATCTAGTCTAGTGTTTTGTCCCCACAGCGGTCAGTCAAACACCTATGGGAATCCACAAGCAGGGCATGACATGAGGGTGTCAGCACAGTGCCCTCACTAATTACCAGTGCAGATTTATGGATCTTCAAAAAATTATCTGAATCCTCCAAGAGGCATATATGTAAGAAAGGAGTCCTACGGGATGCAGGCTCCAAACCATTGTAGATTAAAATCAGTACCTTCAAATACAGTTGAAACGTGATGTGTATCTGTGCATCTGTTTTGGAAACTAGCACCAAATAGAACTGATTTCAGATAAATAATTCCTAATTTAGTACCTTATATTTTAAGCTCTGAAAAGAAAATTAAATCCAAGTTATTGATAGTGTTTTTTTTAAGTCGATGGTTTTTAAAAAAAATTCTAAGCAAGCACTAAAGTATATTTTTAGCTGTCAGACAAATTCTTGTACATTTCAGTGATATCAAACTGTTCCATTTAATTGTATTAAATTTTTTCCAGAAGCTAATTTGTTAATATTTTATTTTTAAATTAATGGGTTAAATGATTTATTTATTCCTTAGTGGCATTTTTCTTGTATACATTACATGTAATGCTACAGGTTTAAAAACTTTTTAGAATTTAAGAACATAAAAATCAAATTCAACTGAAAAATATTCTTGTCTGTAAAACAGGTGTAAAAAATGATAGATGTTGTTTTGTCTCTCATAATATATAGATATCTATTCATTGTATATAGATGCATGGTATTGCAAGTTGTTTGATTTTTGTTATAGTTCAGTTCCACATTGCTATTTCATAAACTTTGTATGAATATTCTTCAATGGGATAATAAGAGTATGCTTATATTATACATGTATACTACACATAAGTTTTTGTATGGATGCATAAATATAATTGTATGGATGCATTAATAAGTCTGCACTAACAGGCAAGAAAATGTTTTAATAATGTGGAAATAAACTTTCTAATATTCTAATCCACAACTTTCTGAAGTCAAATCTCATTCAAATTAATAGATTTACATTAATTTAAATACTTTTAAACTAATTTAATACTTTTACAGCATTGTGAACCAAATTATTACAGTTTGATACAAACACCCAGAATTAATCAAAACCCTAAAAGGTTTTAAAGAAGCACATATTTCATACATTCTATTTGGTTCTTCATTATTTTTGCATATAAAAGTAAGCTGCATATTTTGGTAAACCTTTGTGCTTCTCATTTCCATTTTCTTTAGTTAAGCAACTACCAGTAACATAACTACATGAAATGGGATTGGTTTATATATGCATGTATGCATATATGTGTATTTCTGAGCATGTTCATTAAAAAACAAGATTTAAAATATGGGATGTTTATTTTTAAATAAATGTGTTTAGTTCTATAAACAGTTTTGGATTTTCACTGGTTCAAAATAAGCTCCTAATCATATTACACTGAAGATTTTTGTTATAATATTAACCAAAAGTTTTCCTTATTACTGAAAAAGTTATCATGCTGCTTTGAGTTGCCAAATTCAGAGAAAGCTGGTCATCCTGATCTGATAAATACATACATACAGGAATTAGATTAAAACCTACGGTACTTTCCTAGGGCCAAAGAAGGACAACAAAGTGCTAAATGAAATATGATCAAAGGATCCAATACTGTTTCTCCATCCCACTGAAAGCAATGGCAATATTCTGATCACTACCATGTGCTTGATCCTTTTATTATTTGTGAGAATATGCTCATTATAAATATTTTAAACCACAACTCTCTATTTCAATTTTGTTGTCAAAAACATTATTTGGAAAAAACACACAAAAAATTTACTTGTGTATAGATTATTGTAATATTTGATTGCTCAGAATAAAAATAATCTATTTTATTCAGGCTAAATTCTAATGACTATTTTGTATCCAAGACACTAATATTAATTTATATACTATAATATATTATTGCTATACAACAAATAAAATAGGCTCACTGAAGATATTATAACTGTTATGTTTAATACATTTATTTCCGATTCATATGTAGGCGCTTACAGGAATGATATTTGTTATTTACTGAAAGCATAAGAACTGCAAAAGAAGCATTTAGCTTGATAAATAGATAACCAAAATTCTTCTTCTAAAAATAAGCATAAACACCATCTAATCATTTTCAATAGACTTAAGCACACTGAATTGTGTGCTGCAATATAACCAATATTTCACATTCTCCTGTCAGTATGTTTAGCTTTCATAAATTTTGGTTTTTTTAAAATATTGTGATATTAATATATTATTTTGTTAAAAGCAGTAAAAGCGTATTTCAAATCCAAGTGATGGATTCAAACTGTGAAGGTAATATTCTATTTCTATTTTAAAATTATGTAAAAGGTTTAATTCTATTAGTAGAATCCAAATCAAATATTTATACCTAATGAAATAGTAATTATTGTAAAAAATGAAGTTCAGATTAATTTTATTTTTTTTAAATAGCATTTACATTTCCCATGTTTTTAATAACTTTCACATGTCAAACACTTCATATTTCAAAATAATATTTCCCTTATTGATACAACTGTTCTGTCCATTTCATATCAGTAGGATTCAAACAAATGGAATTGCAATAAATCACTTATGCTAAAATCTTGCACGATGTAGGTTGACATTCCAATTTATATTGTCATATGTTTTATTTTTCCTACCTAAAGTAAGTAAATAATTTTTAGGATGTTATACATATTTAGCTGCAGAAAGGGAAATTGGATATACATTTTAAAAACACTTTGGTTAACTTAGCAGCTCAATATGATTAGTTTATTAATTTGCTTATAAATGCTAATTATTACTCTAACTTGTAATCTAGTAAATAAATAAATAAATAAATAAATGGTGTGTTGCATTTATTGATGGATTTTTCCTCCCATAATAACTATAAAATTGTAGCTTTTGATTGAAACACAGCATAGAAAAAAAATGTGTAAGATCTTTCATACATAAGCAATGTCAAGATAAATGATAAAGAAATAGATTAAGAGATATGAAATATATCATCAAATACATTGTTGCAAACAGATAATTATAAAGAAAAAATGTGTCTGAAAGTATTGAAAACATGGTAGGGGGAGGGGGAAAGGTCCAATAACTTTGTGATAATAGCATACCATAATGATTGCTCACAAACCTAAAAATGTAAGGCAGCAAAAACATATACCCAGATACTGAATATAATCTCAATTAAACAATAGCAAAATTACATACATACATGCCTGCTATGCATAAACTCAACAAATTGCAAAATTCTTGGCAGAGTTCAATAAACATGGTATTTTATGGCCAGCCTACAAACTTCTTACCTATCAAATCTGAAATCAGTCAGAAATAATAACCACCACAACCGCAGCGTACCAAACACAAAAAATAATGTCTTCCTTCCCCTTTTTTACAGTTACTACATTTTCACCGAGACAGAATATTATTCATCAGGTGAACGAGGGCTGTTGTTGTTGTTCTTTTTTTAAAAAAAAAAAACTTACTAGGAAGTGAAGGGTTTTCTTCCGCAATCGTACCAACCTTCTAAGGGCTCCTGGGTTAACTGATCAGCCCTGTCAAGAAGGAGACAAGTGGAGAAGAAAGGTTTTTGGGTTTTTTTTCCCCTGTGGTATTTTTGGTCCTCGCGGCAAGGAAGAGGGAGGGGGAAAAGGCGGATGGAAAGAAGGCAGAAATAAAAAGAGAGTGCAATCAGACTGTGAGGTACCCAATTTTAGTCAAGGAAGCGCAGAGGGGGCACAGCATTCAAAAACGCGGCGCTCCGTCACCGCCAGCGCCGCCACCACCACCACCCCCCAAATGCATCGCCACAGAAGCAGCGGGGGACGCGCGGGGGCGCGCACCGCTTCCCCCCCCCCCCACTCTTCCTCGCGCACGAGCGAGATCAATAGAAAACTAGCGATCCTGTCAGCCCGGTTTTTACTACTGCAAGGCTGCGAGCCGAAGTCCCCGGGTCTGGGTGCCCGCGGTTGGTTTTAGCCACACCAGCCGACCGTTCCAGACAGCGGCGGCAGCTTCAGCGGCATCTAGGTCTCTCGGAGCAAAGGCTGTCAGGCGGGGAAAGTGCGAACGGGTTAGCCAGTTCGGCGGCGTCAGCTACACACCCGAGGCTGTCCTTTCGTTTACCGAAGGCGGGAAAGACGGGACGGCGGGAGGAACAGACGCTGCATATGCGCGCGCGCGGGCGCGCGAGAATTGTATGCGAGACTCATTAATGCAGCCTCTCCCTCCCTCCCTCCTTCCTT
>JANHFT010002696.1:0-30879 GCA_032467955.1 Pseudoxenodon macrops | reverse complement strand
ACGACACTTTGCCTAAATTAAAAAGCAACCAATCGGAACGGCCGGAAGGGGGGCCTCGCGTCCTGAGCCAGTCATTCCGGGCCTGCCAATCACTCAGCGGGTAGCCAATCAGCAGGGGCCCTCGCGCTCGACTTCCTTGTATTTGGGAAAGTGTGGTGGTGGTGGTGCGCGCGCTCTCGGCTGAGGGTAAACATTCGACAGTCCCTGCTCTGCGAGGGAGGGACGGAGAGAGAACTGTCAGAGGGAGAGAAAGAGAAAGAGAGGAGGGGGAGGAGAGCAGGCGGAGGAGGAGGAGGCGGCAGCAGCAGCAGCAGCACACCAGCAGCGGCAACGAGGGAAGAGCATTACTGAGCTGAGCTGCTGCACTCCAGCACCGCCGGAGCACTAAACGCTTCGCGAAACCTGGCAGCCAACTTCCCCATTGGAGTTAGCGGCTTAAGGATACCTTATATGCGCGCACGCCACCGCACCGCTCTTCTCGCCCAGGCGATTCCAAACCTTCCCTCACAAGCAGCTGGACCGCCGCCTCGCCTTCTTCCCTCCCGCCGTCCACTCCGGTCCTGCCCCGATTAGAGGGGGGATCAGAAACTGTAAACTTTTTTGCCTTGGTTTGTTTTGCTTGGAGAAGGAGGGGGAAAGAACGCTTTGCCCGCGATTCTTTTCCCCATGTGAAAAAGGAGAAGAAAGAGGCGCCCCGAAGGAGGAGGGAAAGGCAGAAAAGGCGAAGGGGGAGGAAAAATGTCTTCTCCAGACTCTCGGGAAAAGGTTGCCAAAGGACTCCTGTTTCCAAGGGACCCGGGCGCTTCAACCGGACGTCAACTTTGAGCAATGCAGTCTCCTCAGCTTCGCCTCCGCCGCCAGCCACGCCAGAAGTTTTCTTAGGACACAAACAAAACTTGCGCGTGAGGGAAAAGGAAGGCAAGCGAGACCAGTGAGGAGCCGAGCCGCGCCGGCGGAAAGAGAGAGAGAGAGAGAGAGAGAGAGCGGGTGCGCGTGACGGGCCAAAGAAAGGAGCCCACCCGCGTTTACTTACCGCCGTGCAAAGCCTTACCTGAGGGAAAACGGGAGGGGGGAGCAAGAAACTTTCCTGGGGGAAGAAAAAACGACCAACAACAACAACAACAACCTAGAAACTGCGAGAGAACTATGCTCCTGAGGGAGAAAAGGAAAGCCAAAGGGGGAGCTATTGTGGGGTGACCCCCCCTCCTCTAGCTTTCGCTCTCCCCCCCTTCTCTTTCTCCCTGCCCCCCCAAACCTCCGCTGCAATATACCGGCTGCTGCTGACAGGTAAATAGCAAGAACTGTTCGGAGGGAGCCGAGGAAGCGCCGGGGGTCGGACTGCCTTTTCTGAAGAAGGAACCGGGGGCCAGGAAGGTGCGCACGGCGCGGATCTCGCCTCGGTGCCGGCCGGCCGGGCGGCCGGGCGCGCGGGCAGACGAGGATTCTCCTCCCACGCTCCTTGGCTGCGGAGGCTGGAGTGCGAAGTGGAGGGGGGGGAAGAACCGCAGCGGCGGCGGCAGCAGCAGCGATGGCTACGGCGGCGTCTAACCCCTACCTGGCAAGCAACAGCATCCTGTCGGCGGGCTCCATCGTCCACTCGGACTCCGGCGGGGGGATGCAGCCAGGAAGCGTGGCCGTCACTTCGGTGTCCGGTGGGGGCTACCGGACCGACCCTTCTTCCGTGAAGATGGTCCAGAGTGACTTCATGCAGGGCGCCATGGCGGCCAGCAACGGCGGCCATATGCTGAGCCACGCGCACCAGTGGGTGACAGCCCTGCCCCACGCCGCAGCCGCTGCTGCCGCCGCCGCCGCCGCCGCCGTGGAAGCCGGCTCGCCCTGGTCCAGCAGCCCGGTGGGCATGACGGGCAGCCCCCAGCAGCAGCAGCAGCAGCAACAGCAGCCCGACGTGAAGGGTGGCGGCGGGCGGGACGACCTGCACTCCAGCGCGGCGCTCCACCACAGGCCCCCGCCGCCGCACCTGGGTCCCCCGCACCAGAGCCACTGGGGGTCCACCACGGCGGCCCACTTGCCTTCCATGGCCAGCCAGCAGCAGCAGCAGCAATCGCTCATCTACTCGCAACCCGGCGGCTTCACGGTCAACGGCATGCTGAGCCCCCCGCCCGGCAGCCAGAGCCTGGTGCACCCGGGCTTGGTGAGGGGCGACACGCCGGAGCTGGGAGACCACCCGGGCCATCACCACCACCACCACCATCATCCGCATCCGCACCAGCACCACGGCGGCGGCGGTGCCGGCGGCCTGAACAGCCACGACCCTCATTCGGACGAGGACACGCCGACCTCGGACGACTTGGAGCAGTTCGCCAAGCAGTTCAAGCAGCGCCGGATCAAGCTGGGCTTCACGCAGGCCGACGTGGGCTTGGCGCTGGGCACCCTGTACGGCAACGTCTTCTCGCAAACCACCATCTGCCGCTTCGAGGCCCTCCAGCTCAGCTTCAAGAACATGTGCAAACTCAAGCCCTTGTTAAATAAGTGGCTGGAGGAAGCCGACTCGTCCACGGGCAGCCCGACCAGCATCGACAAGATCGCCGCGCAGGGCAGGAAGAGGAAGAAGCGGACCTCCATCGAGGTGAGTGTCAAGGGGGCTTTGGAGAGCCACTTTCTGAAATGCCCCAAGCCCTCCGCCCAGGAGATTACGAACCTAGCGGACAGCCTGCAGCTGGAGAAGGAAGTGGTCAGGGTTTGGTTTTGCAATCGAAGGCAGAAAGAGAAGCGGATGACCCCTCCTGGGATCCAGCAGCAGACGCCCGACGATGTCTACTCCCAGGTCGGCAACGTCAACTCCGACACGCCGCCCCCGCACCACGGACTTCAGGCGAGCGTGCAGTGAAAAAGACAGAAAGACAGACAGTCAGAGAGACAGAGTCGTCGTCACAAAAGTGAGAGGAGTTATTAGAGAGAGAGAGAGAGGGAGAGGAGGGGGGGCGAGAGGAGAAGGAGAGGAGACCGAGAGAGAGAGAAGGAGGCAAGCACAGCGCTGTTGGGCAGCCCGGGTGGGGGAGGGGAGGGAGATGGAGAAGGGAGGCAAACAGGAAAACAAAAACACGACCAGACACCTGCAGCCCACGTTTGTGTTCGGTTCCCCGACCCCATCATTTTTACCCGTCTCTGTATCAGAAACATTTGGAGAAGTCCAGCCCAGCGGTGGGAATTCCATCTCAGCGTGGAGAAAACAGCGTGATGGAAACCCAGACAGACCAAAAATTGATACTTTTCTTTTTCTTTTCTTTTGGGTAGCATTCTACGACAAAATCTAAATTACGTCCTGTCGTTGCCTTCAGGCAGTGACAAAACAAGCACTACCACCTACTTTTATTCCCTGCCCCATACCTTTCTCTTCTCCTTCGCCATTTCCTAGCCTCACCCACCTGCCACCGCACTCACCCGTTCTTTTTCAAAGGACTGTCCTGTGAGATTCCCTGAAACTTTTCTCTCCAGCTCAAACACGTGCACGTATAAACACAGACAGGCATTACAAAAAAAGAAAAAATACAGGCGAAAGGTTAGAGAGATCAGACCCGCAGCAGAAACAAAACCAGTAACAAATATTAGCTGCTTTCTAGAACGTAATTATTCTTGGCCAAACTACATTAATTATTGGTGCAGGGCAGGAATCCACTTGAGAAGGGTGATATTCTGCAAAATTGGGGGGAGGGGGGAGAAGGTGACAGTCTCTTTAGATGGGGAAAATGGGGAAATAATGCACTCAGCAGTTAAAAAAAATAAGCAGTCAGGATAGGAAAGCAAATTTATTCACAATGAGAAAGAGAGAGGAGGGAGGGAGGGATAAAGAAAGAAAGAAACACGGCAAGTGGAAAGCTGACCCCGAAAAGAAAAAAAAGGGGGAAGGGCTCCTACTGCCTAGAGGGTTGGAGAGGGGAAGGCAAAGCAAGGTTGTTGGTCCTTAAAATTGGAGCTCCATAGAAGAATTTTGCATGAATTAAGAAAAACAGCGACATAAAAGGAATAATTCAGGGGCTGTCAAAATTATTTTTCTGATGGCTGCCAATCACCCTGGAAGATTAATTTTTAAAAATCTCACTGATAATTTTTTATTAATATTTTTTATTTTTGGACTAATTCAGATAAAGGGATTTAAAAAGCAACTGGGCATCTGCAACTGCACTTATCTGAACTTCTCTCCTAAATCCGTTGCCAACTTGCTTGAATGGGTGCTGTGGAAGTGATTCTATAATACTGCCATTTCCTCGCAGTGTTTTTGGTAGGTTTTAATAAACAGACTTTTCAACAAACAAAAAAAAGAAAAAAGACGGCAATAGAGAAATGTTTAGATCCATTGTTGATCTAAAAAATTTGCTTTATATTTTCATTAAATGACTTCTTTTAATATTTTATTCAGAATACCTATGAACTACTGCAAAACGGTAATTTATTTTTTCCCCAGATCTTGTATTACGTGTTTTTTTCAAACGAGCACAAATTTACAAAAATAAAATGGAAAAAAAAATATGGACAGCTATTAGGTAATAAGGGTATCTTTTGATGTGATAATTTGATTGTAATTTAATTTGAGTAGTGATTCCGTAAGAGCTGATTGAGAAAATAAATTTGTTAGAATGAAATAGTCTTTTGTCTGATACATTAAAAAAAATGTGTCCAGTAAATTGTCTTAAGAAAATACTGAAAACCTTTTAAATGACGGAATCAAAAATAGAACCAAACTGTTTTCTGTAGCTTTTGATGATATTTTGACAGAGAAGGGAGAGAATCCTTTCTTCACCAGTGCTGGTGAAATTAGCCATTTAGAAGTAGTTCCACTCCTAATAAATCCGTAGGTAGTTATACAGTATTTCTAAATCAATGCATCGAGAGTGTGTATTGGATTGATAAAGCAAGACTTTAGAACAGAAAGCCATTGTTTAATTCCTTTTTAAGGAATAAGTTTAGCACAGTAATTCCAGGTGATAAGCTATCTATATAACGCCCCACTCCTCCATTTGCAATATAACCCATAAAGTGCGGTTTCCCCCAAAAAATATATTATTTCAATACATTGTGGTGTGTATAACTTTTTATTTAATTTATCGCCATCATAATTTAACAAATGATACTTCTGAATATATACATATGAATAAGGAGAAAGAAGAAAACACCCAGAGCTTTAATTAGAGTTCTGATAGATTATAATTGTTGTACTGCTTTAGAGAAATGTCTGGGAGGTGACATGGGTGCAGATGCATTAGAGATAGTGCCCCCTTCTTCCACATTTTACATTAGTCTTATATTATAATAAACGTGAATTTTGGTCATATTAAGGATATTGGTAGATGTACCACTAACATGCTGGTTATCCTGTTTGTTACTATTACACAAGAAAGGCAAAGAAGCTAGAACAGGTTTGAAGTTTGAATCCCATGTTTGCAATAATGTAAATGTGTGTTCTGCAGCCCCCCCACCAAACAGAAATAGAAATCTAAAAGTGATGGTCAACCTAAGGTTTTAACAGACTGTTAGCCCCACTTCTTTAACTTGAAAAATGTTTTTTAAAAAATAACTAATGTTATTTCTTTCCAGTAAGTTTTGAGACCAAATACCCTGAAAGGCATTGTTTTAACTTCAAATTAAACTGGTAAATACGGTACCACATGCTTATTGACTTTGGCAACATCCTAAAAAGGATGGAAGAGACATTGGTAAGACGAGTGTAGGATTTATGTTACTTTAATTTTTGGAGTCCCCAGTTACAGTTTTACAACTTAAAAGAGGAATGAAGCTATTGACTGTGTGCAACAGAAGCAAGGAAAGAAAATTTCCAGTATTGAGGCCATAAACTTGATTTTATGTGATTGATATAGTGGCAACTACATGAGATAAAATCCTACATTCAAAGCAGAGAAAGATCACAAAGGGATGAGGGGTTTTGCCAGAAAATGAGTCTGTATATAACTTGTTTTAGTTATTTGCTTATTGCATTTTGATGAAAGTCTCTATTTTTTGTTAAGGAGGGTTTTAGGTCAGTCACTTCTGAAAGAAAGTATTTGCAAAATATTTCTATGAAGATATACACACAATCTACCAAGGTGCCTGCCTATTTTCCTTCCTTCCTTCCTTCCCTTTGATGTTTGTAGAACTGGAGTTTCAGAATTACAAGGCCCTTCAGCACTAAGAGGAAGCATTAAGGAGAACATATGTTGTTATATCATGAAAATGATGGAAATGCTTTATCTCATCAGATCTCTTAATGTTTCTAAGCACTGTATTAACTGACCAGTTCTGTCTTCCGTGATTGATAATTCAAACTGCAACTCTTTAAAGGCACAACTGGGAAAAAGTTTCATTGAGCATAATGGGAGATTTACTTCTGAGGAAATGTTTAAGATCACATAGTTAGGCTCTTTTCCTATATTCCACTCTATCAAAATTGAAAAGAAGGGGGCAAAATATTTTACAAACGTTATGAAATCAATCTGAGTTATTCCAAGATTTACATTCCTTTTCTTTTAAGCTTTTCTATTCTCCCACCCTGAGTTTCTAATTGACCTCATTACGTTCAGTCCAAATCTCTAACCAATATAAAATGTTCAAATCACCTCACTGATCACTGTTTTCGACAGGCAATTTTGCAGAATATAAACAGAAACTTTCGGCTTGTATTTAAATCACAGCAGATTTTTTTAAAGCGATACTTTATCTTTTAATGTAGTCAATGGCATTTGCATATTGCAATGGTCGAAACTTGTTTTATATGAAGGGTTTTCAATTGAATCTTTGGAGAACAATCAATTCTAATAAGAAATGCAGTATATATTATTGATAATTTTATCAATAAGTGTCATATTTTCCATAATTTAACAGTTACATTTGTTTTTAAAAGATTATATATTTGTAAAATATTTATCCTGTCGAAAGCAACAATATATCATTGTATTACTATTTATTCATTTATTTTTGTAATAAAATATCAACATCTTCAAGCTAAAAGCAAAATGACATTTCTATATCTTTATAGAGATATATTATACATTTATATATACCCGTTAAGATGTAGATATATTTTGATAAGTAAGGATGGAAAATAAATCTTTGACTGGCAGCCCTCGGAGATGAACTGGTGGCTCTTTAACCACCCCATAGCTTAATTTTTTCATGCAGTTCCAAAGTGGTGAATCACATTGTACAATGAGTGCCATATATGTTGGTCAAGATTGCAGGCTTATATTGTGTTGTATTAGATTAAATGTCATCCTTCCCAGTCTTAGGTTATTTTCAAGTGGGGGAAAATGATAGAAAGCTGAATGTAAATAGTAGAGGGGGCCTAAAGAGAAGCACAGAGACACATAATTATTTGTCTTTTTAATGCCATTGTTTCAGTGTGTTCAAAGATCTGAAAGAATGAGAAAGGACTTGCTAGTTTTGATGTCTGAAGGGTGGGTGATGTGGTGAGGACTCAAGAGGCAAGACGGCAATTGTCTGGTCACTTCCTACAAGCTGGACACAGAGTAACATTAAGCGACATTAGGCTGGTGGATACTGCATGCCAATCATTGTGCATCTGAGAGAGAAAGAGAGAGACTGAGTAGGGATGGAGTAGATCACCAAGGGCACATCTGTAGCTTTCCAAAGTCCCTAGCACAACTTCCTGAAAATCTTAAGCAGTTTATATTGGACACCACTGCTGTGGATTTATGGAAGTTTTAAAAGAAGAGAATGAAAGTAAGCATGCAACCCTATATATGTCTGCTCAGAAAGTAGCAGCTCCGTTGAGTATTCCCAGGTAAGTGGGCAGAACAGCACAGCCTGTCATCATGCGGCCTCAGGCTCCAGTGATGCAGATGGTTGGCCTTGTTTCTCCAGAGACCAAACTCTGCTGGTGCTTTGACTGCTCTGCCTTTACCATACTTGCTGGTCATTCAAATGACGTCACTGGTTTTCTAATGCTATATCCAGTGAAGGGCTTGAAAGGGAGGGAGAGATGGTGCAAACCCTTTACAGGAAGTAAGGCTGGATGAATTTTGCTGGTAAACCTGTGTGGCAAGAAGGATAACAGCCAAAAGGAAATTGGGCATGCACTACAGCTTCTTTTAATATTTAGCTTGTGGTCTCTCTCTCTCCCCCCACCCTCTCTCTCTCTCTCTCTTTCTCTCTCTCTTCAGAAAGCTGTTACAGATAAATAACAAGAAGCACAACACTATCCCAAAATAAATAGAAAGTTTGTAGGATTTACTTCTAGGTACAAAACAAGTTTAAATGTGGACGGCTAACTATTTATCAAAATTGGATTCAATTAGAAGTTAAGATAGAGCTGTTGTATTTAATTTAAAACAGTTCGGTCTTACTAAAAACAAAACTCAATCTTGTCTTTCTTCACCCTGACACTCCTGATTTAAGACCTTAATACCATAGCAGGCAGGATGCAAAAAAAAAAAAAAAAAAGTAGAAATGGGGCGTTGGAATGAAGTCTTCTTGAACTCAATGGAGCTCACATCTGAGAAGAGAAGTAAAGGGGTAGTTCTGTCCAGGCTGGATGGAGCTATTTACTTTTCCTATGGGTGGCATGCTTCCATCTCTTTGATACTCATGACATGATCAGGTTAGTGCTAGGTTATTTCTATCATTTAGAATGTGCTTGGGGTGATTTAGAAGATCTTTATCAATGTAAAATGATTGCTGCTCTTTCTGGAGCAACTGGCCCAAGAATGGACTTTGGAATTGATTGTCCCCTTCACTATCTTTCCCCTTCACTTCTCTTACTGTCTGGTTCCATCCCCTCTTTCTTCTTCTGACTAGCATTGATGGTGTTTACCTAGTTAAGAGTAATGAAATGTCTGCAAGAAAACAAACAAGCTGAGAGAGCACCAAGGACCCCTCTTTCTTCTTTGCACACTGCTCATGGGATGTAGTTGGTGTGGTCAGGAAATTTGATAAGCTCTTGTGAAAGACCTTTGCAACAGAGAGCAGGAGGAAATACTATCCATAGTGTGGGAGACTATGATTGGGTAGATTAATGGAAGAGCTTTAAGATGCAGTGGATGCATCTGGCATGCATTGAGCAGGAGAAGGAGGAAAGGAGGAAGGAAGAAGATAGGGACTCCAGAGATTGGATGGATGGATGGAATAAAGAGTTTCCTGATGGAAATGCAACCCAAACTCAGTAAGGAGCATGCAACCTGGAGTTGGGTACAGAGGAAGAATTCTCCTTGGCCAAATTTCTTAGCCTTCCTGCATAGGGCTGTTGAACTGAGGTGGTGAAGAGCACAATTTTTGTTGCATGTTATTAAATAATATGCTATTATTTCCCTGCTGTTACTTGGCCAGCCAGAGTTGCCAGCTGTTGCACACCCTACAAGTTATCTTCCTCATGGTGACCATTAAGTCAGACAAGCAGGATCCTTTCTTAAAGATTTAAATTTCGCGGATGAATTACCATAAACGGGTTGCTTAGCAACTAAACTGAAGCCCAGCTAAGAACACACAAGCTGCTTCCCCCCCCTTTCCTTTCCTTCTTTCCTTTCCTTTCCTCTTTTGCCTCCTTCTCCTCCTCTTCCTTCCTTTTCTCTTTCTATCTCTGGCATTCTCATTAATGAAAGAACCATTCAGACACAGCAACCTGTCTTTGGATCATCGCAACTTCTGCCAACGCCATCCGAGAGTACAGGCTTACATTTAATTACAGATCAGAACAGTTTGAATGGGATTTTTTTTTCTAATCTATTTCCCCAAACTCTGCATTTTCAGAGGGAAGGGATACTTGTGTTTAAGGCTGTGATTTTAAACAGTCTGCTTTCCTAAGAGTAAGTTCCACTGAATTAAGTGGGAATTTTTGAAAGTATAGAAGACTGCATGATGAGACGTTTCCCCTTAGGAACTGTAAACTACTTTCTTCACTATATCTTTCACTGAATATTACAGATAAGAGCAGTTTTTATTCTTACTTCCACTCTCTAATATCTGTAGTATCAGAAATCAGAATATTGAAGAGAGAATAGTTGAAGACGTAATGAATACAGTACAATAACTGAATCTGGCCAACTAGATGGAGTATTTTAACATTTAGTCTAATATTTGCATTATGACCCCTTATCCATCCATATTAGCATGTATAGCTTTGTTTTGTTATTTTTTTCAACCTTTTAGATATAAAATATATTTTGCAGAGGCTAGCTACAAACTAGACTTATTCTTTTGCAAACTCAAATACTTCTACAGGTAATTATCTTTTCTCTCTCTGCATGTGATTCAGTCTTTTCAACTTAATTTATAGCCCTAACATTCCTTCATCTGAGTACTAACCATGCCTAACCCTGCTTAGCTGCAAAGCCACACCAAGGTCAACTGAATGCTGCCATTCACACACCTGGAAAAAGCCAGTGATAAACCAGTTCCATACTGTTGCCACATGGAAGCGTCCATGAAACCATCAGGACTCAATGGAGATTTTATCTTTACCTATTTCAATTTCATATTTAACCTTCTCATAGCATGGGTGACTACTAATAGATTCTTTTGCTAATGTAGCTTCAAGGGGGAGAAATAGCAATAGATGGCAATGTAGACACTTTCTGGAACTGACTATCAGATAAAAGTTGAATATTAAGAATCTGTTGGTTGCTCTTATATATTGGAATATATACATATGAGTGTAGGTTGGAAGGGAATCCTTTGGTCACAGGGAAAAAGAAACATATGCTAAATAATATTCCAAATAATGTTTTCTCATAAGGGAAAGAAGGGAGAAATCCTCTGTTTTCCTTTTGTATTAAACTGTCTTTTGGAGACAACTAACGCCCAGAGAAGACATCCCCCTAGCCTAGACTCAGAAATGGCAGAGTGTGGAAGTTTATATGGCAATACATATGAACATCACAGAAGGATCTTAAATTATCAGAAAGTTAAGAGTTTTTAGCAGCTTGCAGTTTATTTTTATAAGTATCTGCATAGAAATTCCACTGACTTCAAGATTATTAGGGACACCTCTTCACTAAGGATTTATAGCATCACCTGATGATCCTTCAGGTGTTTGTAAAGATCTCTCCCTGCATTATTGTAATGTGAATCTACAATGGTTGGACTCTACAAGAATCTAAAAGTAGATTCTTCCAGCCCAGGAGTCCTTGCAGGAACTATTTTTAGGCACATGAAAAAGTTGAGTTTACAAGTTAGTTTTGGAAAATTAATCGCTGCTACATTCGGTCAATAAGAAGTGTATGGAATGACCCTTCGGAGTTGCCCTGGGCCGCTTTCCGGATTGCGGGACAACCCCAGCGCCTTCGGGCACCGCGGAAGGAGAGGGAGAGCGGCCTGCTCGGTCTCCGGACTTCAGGATCGTCCTTCGCTCCGTCGAGCCTGAGAAAAGCCTCCAATTCTCTTCTCTTGACTTTAGGCTTTTCCCAACTGAAAGGGAGGTTGCTCCAAACACAACGGCGCCAACTTCGGATCCCCAACTGCTTCCCTTCAAGACGCACGGCCGCCATATTTGCTCTCCCCTGGCTGGCTTCTGTGTGAACTGAAGTTCTCCTGCAGAATTCTTTTTTCTTTTCTTTCTTTTTCTCTTTCTTTCTTTTCTCTGTCTTTCTTCCTTCCTTCCTTCCTTCCCCTCCCCCCTCCTTCTTCTCACCCAGGAATGGCAAGATTTAAGGCTTAGCATGACTGTGCAGAGGAAGGCCATTTGCAAGCCAGTCCTGCTTTTTTTTTTTTTTTTTTTTTTGCACGGTGGTAACTCCTGCCTCGGCCTACCCGTTCCCCAGCTGGAACGGTTTCTTTGAAGCCCGGAGCAGAGGAGAAGGAAAGGAACCGCAAAGCCGCTGTGTTTACGTGCCCCAAATCGGCATTCAAACAACTGGAGGCTCTTGGGCTGAGACCACGTTGTGCGTACAATAGGCTTTCTGTTATGCCGGCGCGAGAACTGGCGGCTGCCTCCGCTGCCGCCAGCGGTTCCCCAGACCTCCTCCTCCTCCTCCCTCCAGACCCAGCGGCGAACAGGGAGGGTTGACTCTGAAGCTCCGCGCTCCATCCTGAGCTGGAGAGGCCGAGGAGAAGGAAAGGCATCCTTTACGAATCGCCTCCCCTCTCCCGCCCATCTAGCCGAGCGCCGTTCTCTGCAGACCCTTTATATCAGAAAAGTTACCCCCAAAATAAGCAAACAAGTATCGTTTGAAGCTCCCCTTTCTTCTGAATCAAAGGCAGAAGCGAGCCAGCTCTCGGGAGCCGGGCGCTGAGAAGCTCTCCTGCGCACCTAGTTGAAGAGTTGCGGAGATGCGCAAAGGCAGCTGCTGCTCCTGCGCCGCTTGCCCGCATTTCGGTGAGTTTGGGCTGGAGGCGGTGATCAAAACTTTAAAGGAAAGGACGGCGGCCTCCCCGGAGGCACTTGTTAAAGTGCCTACCGTTCAGACTCAATATTGCCATTTTCAGGATCAAGCCAGCTTCAAAACGAGTCTCTCCCAGTGAGATTTAAGATCAGATAAGGCGGGCGTGTTTAAGAAAACTTCTACTTTCTTCTCCCATAAGGCCCTTTAAAGGGGCGAGAAATAAAAGCTGAAGCTCAAGCCAAGAAGTTGCCAGATAAATCAGGAAGGACCGCAACGGGGCAAAGGCTGTGTTGGCCGTCTCTTCTTCTATTGTTTTCAACTGGTGAGGGACCGTGGATTTTGCTCCGTGGACATTAGTTAAGCTACAGGGACTCTCACGGAGCTCCTCCAAGTCTGTTAACTAGGCTACCCCACTATCACACGCCCTGTCCCCCACATCACCAGCACGCTCCTTGGCTGCCCACCAGGCCCTGTGCTCGGTTTGTGCTTGTTATCTAGAGCCATGTGCACTGTGTGCAATTCAGGCGTGTTTATTACCCTGCTTTAAAAAAAAAAAACTTTTCCTATAGGTCAGAGAAAAATATTTCTCTGGCAGAAGATAGAAAAGGGAAACACAGCGTTGGCAGAGGAAAGAGAAAGAAACTGGGTAAATATACCATCTTCTAAACTTTTTTTTATTATTACAGTGACTCACAGTAACCCACTAGCCCTGAGCTAGGAGTAGGCATCATTGAACTCACTGGACCTTACTTGGCTTAGCAGACATGCCCAAGATGGTCCCTTTACATCATAACCTTATGTATACGATTCCCCGTAGTCGAAGGTTTATTTTAATAACATTGAAGGTAGTTATGTAAAGCTGGATCCATACATATACCTTTTATATACCCACACAAACAATTTGTGACGGATATAAAAAAATATTGGGGCTGTCTTTGATCTCATTGGCTCAGAATATTAAACTAGATGAGAAATGCAATTTTAAAGAATGTAGAAATTTACCCTTATAATGAAAGGGTAGCCCTCCACCTATTTAGGGAGAGGCCATTGGGGTATAAATTACTTCATGGGTGGTGGCAGCATTTGGTTCCTCTACATACATTTTCCAAACTGTCAGTTTTAGCTGAAACTA
The DNA here is from genome assembly GCA_032467955.1 of Pseudoxenodon macrops. Classification (NCBI taxonomy): domain Eukaryota; kingdom Metazoa; phylum Chordata; class Lepidosauria; order Squamata; family Pseudoxenodontidae; genus Pseudoxenodon; species Pseudoxenodon macrops. Next base: position 17,463 of record JANHFT010002696.1, on the reverse strand, counting down.
CTTCTTATAGTTTGGTAAACTACCTTTCCCTATTTGGACTGTTCAGCACAGAAAGATAAATCCCATTCCTGCCCAGCAGCATAAAGTAAACGTTGTAGAACTGGTAAGATACCTTTGCCCAAAAACCTATTGAAGATCTAATTATCTTCTGTCCCCATGGCTCAACTCAGAATTCCTAGGAAAAGGGAACAACAGTTGCCTTTGTAAGGAAGTGCACCTTTGAACCTGTAAAAGAGTAGGGTTTTGTTGGACTCAATCTTCTCCAGAACAGGAGTCCAAGATGGTCACCTGTGGAGGCCCAGCCCCATTTTGATATGGCCTTTGGACGGGATCATCATAGTTCAGGAGCTGGTGTTCAGGATAGAAAGCGGAGCACTTTCAGAATTCAGACTTAATGGCCTTCAGCACTCTTCCCATTTCATGGCCATGAATATGCGTTCATGGTGTAAGTATCCTCTTTATTTTTTTTATTCTTTAAAAATATATATTTATTTATACCCGGCCTATATATATATATAGGCTGGATATATAAACAACCTTTTTTGATTTTACAAATAACTCAAAGCGGGGAACATATCCAACATATTTTCCTCCTACTTGCTTCACAACAATCACCTTGTGAGGTGAGTTGGACTGAGACTGACTGGCCCAAAGTTATCCAATTGGCTTTCATGGCTAAGATGGGACTTGAACTCAAGTTCTTCCACTTTTTAGCTTGGTGAATGGATGGGCTTCTGGGTTTCATCTCCCTCACCCCCCAAGATTGCTTTTAATATTCCTATATTTGAGAAAAGGGTACTAATCTTTCTTACTCTTCTTTTTCAAATGGGAACTGCACAGTAAAAAAAAAACTGATCAAAAGAGTTTCTGCTCCGTTTCACTTTGTTGTTTGCTTCCTCTCTTCTAGTCTTCGTCCCACCATTGTCACTTTTTTCTGAGTGCAAAAGGATCTCAGGTGCTGGACTAGAGAGACAAAAAGAAGAAGACGCAACCCCTGTGAATAGATTCCTCCATCTTTCCAAAGATTCTGACTACAAGCAGTAGAATTATAGATTTGTGTGTGTGTGTGTGTATGTAAGAGCATCCTAAGGGTAGATTAGAAAAGATGGTTATTATTCTTAGATTTTGCTCCTGTCCTTCATTCCAGCTTTAGAACAACATCCCTGTGAAATTGGTTGGACTGAGGTTCAAGTCACCCCTGGAGCTTCCGTGGCTGAATCTGGACTCGAACCTGTGTCTCAGAGGTTCTAGTCCAGCACCTTAACCACTGTAAAAACAAAGTGTCTTATTTAGGACTGACCAATAAAAGATACACATTTGTGATGGCAGGAAACTGAGAAAAGGAACCTGGGTAGGTTGGTGTGGTGTGTGTCTCAATTCAGCAGATTTTAAGAGTCACCCGCTCACATTTTTCCCTCCCATGGGCTCAGTCAATGGATTTCCACATTATAATTTCTCTCTCTTCTTCTTCTTCTTTGTAAACTTCTTTTAAAATAGCCGCTGGAAAGGAGAAAAATAGTGTGACTGGCCAATTTATTTACTTCCGAAAACAAAAAGGCCACAGCACATTGCGCTACTTGAGCCCAGAGCCATTTGATCAGCAACTGTTTCAGGGAGCCTCCACGGAGGCCAGGCACGCACCAAATAGGATTGGAGAAGGAAAAATGCTGCCCAGCCCTGAAGAAAATGCAAAGAGATTTCTCTCCCCCCCACACCCTATAAATAAATAAATAAATGGCTCCCTGCCTCCCACCCCACTACCTCCTTTTGAGCCCTTTCACCTAGCTATCCTTGTGAACGGCTGAACGCCTCAGAGAATAGCTCCATCCAGCTCTATTTAAATCAAGCCGCTCTTCGCCTCTGACTTCAATAGGAGATGGATTATCTTCCCTATTATACCTCCCAGGCCAACGGCTAAAGGCGGTATAGGCGGAGGGGCGGTCCTGGACTCCCCTTTTGTCAATGTCTTTGCCCCACAGTTCTCTTTGCTTCCAAGTTTCCTATCCTTGGGAGGTTTTTCTCCCCCCCCCCTCCTTCCTTGTTCTTCTTCCCTACATTTTCTTCTTCTTCTTCTTCAGCTGACTGGCAGTTTTAGCTTCTAAAGTTTTTATGATCTCTCTGATGACTCCTAAGTTTGAACAATTGCACGCATTTTTCTCCCAGCTGATTTTCTTTCTTTCTTAAAAAATAAAGCCCTTTTGGGTTTGTTTGCTGTTTAAACACGCACAGCACAGATGAACATTTCTTGGGAAGTATTCCCACTCAGCTCCCAGAGGGAATTCGCTTTGAAATAAGCATGCTTTACCACCCGCTTTAACTCCCTGGTACCCAACACAGGTCAGTCCATCTATCTTTTCACCCAGCGGTTACAGTCTACTGAAAAAAGGATATTAAAAGGTTTCTATGCCAGATTTGGTCCCTTACACAGTCAATTCACAAAGGTGGAAATTACTGGTTTGTCTGTGGAGGAAAGCCTACACCCGGGGACACATTTTTTGGGTGTGGATCGAATCAGGATCAGGCATGGATCCTGAAGGGCTGCCTTGAACTGAACGGCTAGCTTCCCCAGAGGGAAAATCCTAGATTACTCAATAAGGATTTGCTGCATTATCCCTGTTCCCACAATTCAGTGAGTTTATGAATTAGCTAACCATGTTTTGAGCTATTGTAACTTTTTTCTGTAGAATTGTGTATGGGATTGCAGTGAAAAACCTGTGCTCCAATCGACTTTGAAAAGGGAATTATCCCTGCTTAAAGTTTAAGGAATGCTCTTCAACTATTAAAAGGACAGGATTGCGTGCAAGGGATGGGTGAGCAGACCTTATCAACCTGAGACAAACACTTCTGTTCTAAATGAACAAACAGAAGTCATGGCTGTCATGCAAAGATAAAAGCCCACTCTTTTTATGCAAAATATGCTTATGATTTTTAAAATATATTTTAAAATATATTACAGCCTTATAATGTGGAAAGTTGCTAGCTGTCGTCATCAAAAATGATTTTAATAATTCCTTGTAACACAGAATGGTTGCCTTCCGGTCCCTTACTTTTCTAAAGATTTCTGTATAGAATCCTTTTCTGGCTCTCTCTGATAATGCAAAATGATATAGTCTGAAAATAATCTCCTTCAACAATTTCTCCCTATCACACTCCACTCCAGAAATGTTATCCAGAAGAAATTGTTGTTTAGGGGAATTTCTTTCTCTTGCTGTATCACTGGCTGTATGGTTTTCCCTGGATCAATATTTTCCTCCAAGCTTGTGGTGCCTACAACAGCCTTGCGGAACCTGTGATGTTTTCCAGATGTTTTCCAATTCCTCTAATCCACAACCAGGATGGTGGTGCTGGAGAAAAGTGGTAGAAATTGTAATCCAATACATCTCAAGATTGATAGAAGTTGATGCAGAAGATACATCCACATGCTTATCTTTCCTTAAAGTACAAGACTGGTTCACATGCAATTTGGACAGCCTACCATTTTAAATCTCAGATAGTATAGGATACATGCACATTCTGGGCTACTTGGAAAGGGAAGAGAATATCATTGAAAAGGTGAGATTGCTTGCCTGCTACATTTGTGATCCTTAGAGTGAGGCTAAAATCCAGCATCCTACTTGAAAGCAAACCCTATTGATTATTTAGCATTTCTTCAAAGTTCAAAATAAGTGGGAAAGGTGGCTCACACTTCTTGTTCAGGGGTACTAAGTGCAATATATTCCATCACATTTGGGGGGGGGGGATATTGTTTCAGTTTTAATATTATCACAGTGCTATGGGTGCTAACATAGCACCCATAGCACTGAGTCGTTCAATTATGGCACATAAAATAGGCAGCCCTACAAGTCTCTTCAATAAATCAATCTCTACCTTCCTATTTACTATTAAGTCACTTGAATTCCCTTCTATTCCCTTCAGGGTTTCTGAAGTGATTTCATTTCATTTTTTATACATGTATTTGGACACACTGATTAAAGCAGGCCTAACTTCCAAATGGTGGACACATGACTGTTTGGTACGAATTATTTTGAAGCAAGGGCAGTGACTGCAGAATGTTGAAGGATGTGACTATGCATAGTCCCAAGGACCTCTGCAGCTAAAGTCCAGGTGTGTGTGTGTGTGTGTAGAGAATGATGAGCATGTTGATGAGCAGCAAGCAAGCCTAGTGTGTTTTAAATACTTTCTTATTTTCTGCCAAAGAATGATGCTTAATCCCAAGAAAAGACAGAGCTGTCCAAAGGGAACCCCCAGGTGGGCCATTAAGTCTTGGGGTTAATATAATTCAGCTGCACAACTGGCAGTAACCGATTAGAAAATGGAGGGAGGCCCACTGGCCCCTTAAGTCAGAGCACTCCCGCTAATTCTACCCCAGGCTTTGGGTCTCCTTACCTCCAGTATTTTCTGCATGTTGACTGAGGGCTGGTGTGGGAAAGGAAAAGTTTTGTCTGAAGAAGAGAAAATTTCCCATTCAAAGTGGACCATGAAGAGTCAGAAGGGAGTCTCTAGTACCCTCTTTCCTGCTGAGGCCTTTGTCACAGAGTTGGATGATGGAGTTCATCTTTTCATAAATCTGGAATCACTTAACTCTCCCTAGAACTCTCTAACCACCATTCCTTTTTGCTCTTTTCCACTGAAATCTTTTCAGAAGGTGGGTCCTTCTGCTCAGCCTCACCAAGTGAAGGGGCACCTCCAAACCATGCTACAGTCACAGTTCCCATTCTCTCTGGCTGCAGGGACACACAGGCAGATTCTGGAGCTGCAACTTCCTGGAAGACTTTCAAGACTGCAATAGCCAACTGCCTGATTTCCATTTCTCTTTCCCTCTCCTTACACCCACCCCAATCTCTGTCTTTAGCTCAAGTAAAAGACTCTGGGTTGGCTAAGTGTCTGGCCCCCAACTCCCTCTCATCCACCCTCCAGCTCCCATTCTCATTAGGGCCAACATTTTCCCAAGGGGTAGCAATTCTGCTGGGAAAGGGAGAAGCCACAAGCTGCAGATCATAGACCTTTTTATTTGTAGGCCTTCCTGCACCTTCTGACCTGACTCCAAAAGGACTGGCGGAGGGGAGGAAGGCAGTCTCCTTTAGGCTTGTTTTTTTCACCAATATGAGGAGGGTTGGGGGGAGGGTTTGGGGTTTGAAAACCATGTCTAGCTTTCATTTCTACACCTGCAGTAATAAGGTGCTTTATTGTTCCTGCTATCTCCCATATCAATCAGAATGCTAGTGATCCAGATCTTTAAGGGTGTAAAGTGGAAGTGAGGGGACTCTAACTGAGTTGAGCTTTGCCCAATCAGGTACACTTTAGATAAGACTACATCTCCCAACATTCACAACTGGGATGGCCTATATCCTGGCATGTTGTGAACATTGGTTAAGGGTGCTCATAAGACTTCAAAGGGAGTAGAGTGAAAAGACAATACTGATACCAAGAATTTATCCTCTCTCTAAATCCAAAAATTTCACTTACCATTTCTGGATTCCGTGCACTCAAGCCCTTTCTCTTATGTTTCTAAACTAGCATCTCAGGAACCTGGCAGAACTGGATTCTCCTGTGAAGCTCCCTGCTTTTCATGAAATTCTGAAGTGATTTCTTAACTGAATTCACCTGCTCAGGATGTCGTGGTCTTCAGTTTCTTTTCAAACACCCTTCTGCCTTCCCTAACTTTTTTCAGATCCAGATGTAATCCGACTGTAAACCTGGATGGGATTATTATTATTATTAGCATTAGTATGAATACCATTCCACCTTTCTGGTCTGAAAGTTACAAGGTTGGATATTGTATAAGAAAATATCCTTGAGATAGCTTTTAATATATACATTTTCTCCCTCCCTCCCTCTCACTCTGCCTCCATCTGTCTTTCACGCACGCACACACGCAAGTACACGTGTACACACACACACACACGACTTTCTTCCAAGTTCCTACAGCAGTTTCGGGGATAGGGGCGGACCGAGCCTTTCCGGATACCCCTTCGCACTTCCGAAGTTTCATTCAGCTAACAAACCAGCAAGAAGTTATTTGGGCCTCAATTTACCAGTAAATACACCAGGTTAGTGTCGTCCGGACCTCCACCCAGGACTTCGCACCCGGATTGGCTGGTCGGCCAAGCTTCCCACCCGGGCTTCTGCTCTTTGGAGTGCCGGCTCGACCGTGGCGCCCAGTCAAAGATTAAGCTTTGGGAAATTGAGGTGTGGGAAGAAAGGCGGGATGTGAGCGCTTGCCAGGCATGGGCAAGCAGGGGTCGAAAAGGTTCATAAACCCGAAGCTCTCCGAGAAGCCACTGAGGGCTACTAACTTTTCACCCGGAAGACAAAATGTAGCCCTACTATTGTCAAGGCAACATGGACAAAATGTTAGCACTTCGAGACTATAAGAGACGCGCTTGCGAACATTAAATCCCGGCCCCACAAGCCGCCCCCCGAACCTCTCCTTGGGATCCCGCCCTGCCCGATCTTTAACACCGCAGCGCTAAGTCCCTTTTACGCGAAAGTCAGCCTTATTTTGACCAAGGAGGCTTAACAGTCCGGACAAGGCTGCTTTCTTAAAAACAACAACAACAACAGCCAAGCAGTACCAAACGGCGGACAAAGAGGGTCTTCGTGAGAGTACAAGGCGTGCGGACAGGTGGGCTCCCAAAAAGGCAGAACCGCCGGTCGAAAAATTAATGGGGGTGGGGGTAGGGACGGCAAAAAAGACGCCAGCCAGGCGGCTGGTTTTTTTTAGTCGCTCTGGGCCTGAAGCTTTAGGAATAACTTTTATTCAGAATACTTGTTTTTGGAGAGGGGAGGGGAAAACTTCGCTGAAATCTACAATTTGCTCCCGAGTAAAAACTTAGTGCTGCAGCAATAAGGGTCTCAATAAACAGAGCTTACTTCCAAGCAACCACCATTCTAATCCGGAAGGTCCTTTCTGCAAGAGAAAACGTTGAAATATTAATCTCAACCACATTTTTTTTGCGTTAAGTGATATACACTTTTTTTTTCTATCAGGCACAGAGGCAATCGCATCTAAACTCAGGGATGGAATCTAAAGAACCCGGGAAGACTTTCTGGAAAGTTTGCATAGGAAAATAGCCTTTGTCGCTCAGTTTACTCAAACTGGGCGCTCTTTAGCTAAGTTGCACTATTTACAACACTATACAGTACTTCCTTCCTAACCACCTTGGTTGGAAAAGACACCCTAGCTTTCCCCCCCCTCTTTTCTCACAACCCTGATCCCTCCAGGAAAATAAATACATCAATAAAATAAAATAAAAAAGATCTTCCCTGGACACACGGTTATCCAGAAAGGGTAGTCAGTCCAGTCTGCTTAAATCAGAAGGGAGCCGGGAGGTATCAGAAGTCAGACCTTGAGGCGTTATTCCTCCAAAGTTTAATCCAGACGGGAAACATACAAGCCATCCCCTGGAAGTTCTCCAGATGATTTATCATCGGGAAAAGTCCTGCCAGGCCGCTTTCTCCCTCCCCGCCCTTGAAAGTTTGCTTTCGAAATGATTGCGGCTTCTAGGCTGAGAACCGTTTCTCCCCGTTTTAAAGATCTCGTTTCTTTTTGTTTGGGACTTTTGACTAGTGGCCGTAAAGTCTGGGGCGCCATCTAATGGCTACAGCGAGCCCTTCTGTGCTCCGTGCAAAAGTCGCCGCCTGTTCGCTTTCCCGGCGGGCCTTTCCCCGACCCCTGCCTAAGTCGGTTGCTTGGGCCTGGCCGACTCGGCCCAGATCGACTGCTACAGCAACCCCCGAAGTCAGCATTTGTGGATCTGCTCTCTAGAGGGTGCTGCCGAATAAAATGTCTATTCCAGACAAAGGAGGATGAATTGCATTTTGCTTTGAAGAATTTGGAAAGAAAGTCTTTTTATCTGAGATTTCCCGCCAGCTTTGCTTCAAAACAGAATGGCGGGCAGGCAGGCAGAAATTCAGCCAGAAGCCAACTAAGCAAAAGGTGCAGGCCAAAGAAAAATGGTTTCCACCCCTTGGCCAAGCTCAGGAGGAGCACCAGACAGGTACCCTTCTCTTCCAGCAGGGCGGTGGGGCAGAGTGATTAGAAGATAGTCTAGATAGAACTAGCTTCTAATGCTGGCTTGTTTCAATCATTCTCGGTTTATCCTGCCAAGGGGTGGTGGGTTGTTTGCAGGCAGGGGTGTGAAAAAAAATCGAGGTAATGGTTTGAGGTATGATTGAAGGCCGGATCCACCATACATGCAAAAAAGAGTTGGGGCTTTGATTTTGCCTCATGGCTGCCATCTTGATTTGCTCTCACATAAATCCCCACAAACCTTCTGCAGCCCGGACTGATGATAAAAAAAGAAGAAGAAAACCGCATCTCAAAATCTAGATCAACTTCAGTTATACACTTATTTGCCTTTTTATTTTATTTTGAATTATTCAACAGATATCATAACCCTAACCACAACAGGAAGGTATTATTGTGATACCTCAGAGTTCAGCATGTTTTAGGCTTTTTTTTTTAAATAATAAGGCTTAATTGACCACTAGGTCCAAGTGTCTGATGCTAAAGATGATAGGTTATGGAGGAGGCAGACTTAGATGTAGTTGGCTGAGTACATACATACCTGTGAAAATTTAGTAAAACTCTAGTAGCACCTTTTAAGAATAACTGACACACTCAAAAGATTTAAGCCTTTTAAATAAAATTTGTTAATATAAAAAGGTGCTATCTCTATGCCTCATTTTTGGCTATCGCAGATTAATACAGCTCTCCTACAAATACTACTTATATAATATTATTCTGGCTCTACCCCGTCCTAGAATCTTTTCTCTTTTTATAACATCCCAAGATACAGCTGTGATCTGTTACACCGAAAAGAAAAATATCAGGCCGGTTTTTTTTTACTTTATTGGAAAAAAGTACTGTACATAGTTTGTTTTTATTTACATAATTTTCTCAAATGCATCTTATTTTTAAAAAAGGACCCTACCTCCTTAAAATAACAGATGTTTTCCATATGGGAAATGTCCCAGTTTCAACATCTAACATTTTCCATGACAAAATTTTGGTTATGGTTCTTTGCCTATAGTATTTAGAGGAAAATTACTAGTCAGAATTGAGAATACTGAACTAAAGTGATCAGCATAGATTACCTGATAACAGCTTTTAACAACAAGACAGTGCATACAATTCCATTTTTTGCTGGAGAATATGCTTATTACAGTGGCCGTTCCAATTGCTACCTAAGAATAAAAGTATGTGTCTGCCTAAATTGAGTAATTACAATATCAGTAACAGTATAAAACAGGATGTAATGTGTTTAAATATTTTAAATACAAACTTTGAAAATGAGCAAAATAAAAACATAACCCCAATACCTTAAAGTAGCAAAATTTCCCATTTCACAACAATAAAATGGTTTAACAGCAAAATATTCTAAATATATATTAATTAAAATCCATTTAATATTAGCAAGTGGATGGACGTTTTTGAGAATGGAGTTTCATAAAATAGGGACCACCACTGAAAAGGCATTGTCAGTAATGTCTGCCAAAGCAATTAATCTTAAAGTCAGATCATTGTTCATATGGCTCAACAATTGTAGAAGCTAAATCTGAGGATTTAGTTAATTAAAACTCAGGAAACCTTAATCTATTTAATGTCAAAGCCTAGTTTAGGAATACTAGGGTTGTGATATAAAGAAGGAAGACATGATGCAATGGACCTTACTTCATGAAGCTTATGCCATAATAAGTTTGATGCTATTTAAGCACTTTATTTGGTAGTTATATCCTTGAAGTTCTATAACAAACTTCATTTAATTAAGATCTGTTTTTTAGACAATACAGTATTTTAGTATGTAACTGTTTGTAAAGCTGGACGTTTATCAAAATACCGTAATATTAAGGTCATGTAAGAAAGGTTGTGAAGTTATGTTTGATCACTATTAAAATATTGCTAGCATGTTCATATATGATGTCATTAGTGATAATGTATAAGTGAGCAGTGTCACAGCTTATTAATATATTTTACATATCGCAGGGACCAGAAAAAGTAGAGAAGGAATTGGGACAGGAGCCCTTGGGTTAAGGTTGAAGAGATCGGAAACCAAATTTCTCCAGGCTGTAACCTCTCCTCACTGTGCTCGTCTATACCTATTCTCCCCCATTTGAAGAAAAAAAAAGACAAATCTTGATGCTCACTTCTATGCTCTATAGACAGCTCATGTGAAAGAAATATAGGTTTCTTCTTCTTGATTTTATTGCTCACCACTTTTCACAATGCTTTCTGGACATGTAGGTTACATTACTCCAGCAAACTCTGCGAAAGGTTAGAAAAGCAATCAGATACAAAAACAGGATCTGCTTCTTTATTTCAGCAACGTCTAATAAAATGGTGGAACAACAAGAAACAACTATGTCCCTTCATTGTATCTCTTTTAAGGAATTTATCCCTTTCTTCCTCGCAACTTCCTCGCAACACCATCTTTCTTTTTCTAGGCAGCCGTACCAACCATCTTAACTTCTCAGAAAGCCAAAGTCCATTTGTGGCAATAAAACAATGGGGCAAACAACTGCAGCAGTCCCCAACCTTAACAATTTTAAAATGTCAACTTCCATAATTTCCTGGCCAGTGCCCAAAGTTGATGTCCATACATCTTAAAGTTTCCTATGAGAAACATCAGACTCGTGTAAAGATTTATTCTGCAGAAGAGTATCTCAAAAGAAAAAAAATGAGGCAACTTGTTGTTCGGTGACCTTGGCCTGCAAGTGGCCTTGTGATGCCATTGACTGCTCAGCATGCCCAGTGCTCCATCATATTCCCTTCACTTTCTGGACATCAGGATGCTGTTCACAGCCCTTATCCTGAGGTGCAGTACTCTAGAAAACTAACACTGTTTATTGTACTTAATATCCTTTTGAATATATAATAAATGGAGACAATAATATGTGTTGTATTGGAATCTACAGGTAGATGCTGGCCGATTATGTACTAGATAAGGCAATATGTCTGACTCCCAGATATTTAGCAAAAGATTCAGCAGAAAAGTATCCCTTAATTGACAGCAAGTAACTTTTATTTTATTAGATTTGTTCCAATACAGAAACCATCCCAATGTATGCCTCATGTGCCCATAAATTTATAACTGGATCCACAGTGAAGGTTGTGGTCTTGACAGTCTCTGGAAAAATAAAACAGATCTCATAAGCTTGAAATTTGCCCATGGGTTTCATTGAGTCAAATAAAATGAACAAGTGAAAGCTTCCACATCCTCTGATAAGGAAGTCTCATTGAAGTACATGAGATTTGCTGTCAGGAAATTGGGTTTAGGATTATTTAGACTGTTTATATTTCTTGTGATTATTAATTCTGGGGACATTTTTGATAATTTGACCAATTTCAGCTGCTAAATGGGTAAAGATACATTTTGGTCCAACTTTTTGATCCAAGCAAAATTGGATTGTAGGCTCTGTAATTATAATTAATATTATGTACCATTACCAATGTAATCTTATATAAATATGGCATCTTATTAGAATATCTGCTGGCTGAATATTTAGTGTCTTATTTAGGTTTAATAAAAAAGTGAAACTTGGTGTGTAGACTTGCTTCAAGAAGTGGTGCAAATGTCAACATTTTGCATTGAAGGTGTTCACTGTCAAAACATCTGTGTATTTCATTTGGGATGTTTCTGGCACAAAACCATTCTTTAAAAATAAACTTTCATTCCAATTGAGTTGGAATTCTGGTGACTTCATTATCATATCCATTACTTTCTTCTGGAACGTAATTCTTTTGCTTTTCTACCAAAGTGAAGCATGATGTGCCTGAAACATTTGTTCTCATATTATGGAACCCAATGCTGTCCATTAAGAATGCCAGAAGCTTCATTGCAGGATTCAAAACTTTCAGGGGGGAAAAGTTAATACCCAGAGCAGAGACTCATCTTGGTTGTTTTATATCTTCTGCCTGACCAGGCAGAGAATTGCCACAGTGCTTTCTTGATGAACAAAGCTATGATCTTCGCATAAGGGAATATTTTTATCAAATATACACATTATATTTATACATCGTTACTCGACATACCTTAAATATAAATTGAAAATTACAAAGTGCAAACTTCCTCCTCACTCCCCTGCCCGCTACAGCAGGTTATATAAATGGGAATAGTACATATTGCCATTGCTGGAAACCTTTTTTTATTGAGAGACCAATGCAAAGTCTTAAGAAGTCAAACTTAGCTACACTCATTTCAGATTTTTCAGCATATGTTTTTCCCCCCCGAAGGCCATCGATTCCTAAACTTTTTATCATGTAAGGTAGAAACTTTAATGCTTTCAATATTCCACCATGGTAGCAGTATGGTTTGAATCAGATACACAACACAATGAGGAGTTTGAGAAAGAAAGATCAACCTTCTGGTTTTATTTGTATAGGTATGAGGAAGAAATCTGCTAGTGAGACATTTAAAATAGCTTGTTTGCCCTTCGAGCCAAAAGACAGCATGTGCAATGTGGACAGAGAGGCATAGCTGCAACAATAATGTTTTTGACTCAATTGCAATTTGGCATTAACACTGTCTGGCAGATTCATTCACCCTAATTGATTTGCACAATTTTAAAGCCCAAGTTAGTGTACTATTACCAGTACCTTGCAAAGCGCATGGTTTTGTATATAAAATTTCCCAAATCAACTTAAGGTAATTTCTGTTTATTGTAAAAGCACCTTCCCAACCTGCATTTTTGGGAAAGATTTCCACATGAGGCTCTGCTCATTAGAAAACAAAGAGAAAAAAATATCATCTGATAGAGGCGATTCAAATGTAGAAATATGACTTTCATTTCAACAGAATTGCTAGAGACCATTGTTGCTCAGTGTGCTATTCATTGTTAGGCAATTTCAAGATCCTGCTCTCCCTACTTTCTTATATTTAAGAAACATCTTCCCATCTGATTATCTTTCAGTAGAGAAAAAATGATTATGAAAAGATTAGTGAGTTGTTCATTGACAAAAGCAATTCTGGAATCAAGGAGTTTGGGAGGAGTTTGGGAGGACGTCAGAAGGGATGATGTGGGTATAGAGTTTCTCATTATCCAGGTCATGGTTGTTCCAAAGGTTTTTTTTTCAAATGGCAACTAGACTTTATTGTTTTAAGGGTGTTCAGCTCTGGCTGCACCACAGGGTCAATTGTTCAAACTCCTGTCTATATACAGTCTCATCACCATCTTGAATGAGACCACTGTTGTATCATCTGCAAACTTCAGTACTTTAACAGAAGGATCCTTAGAGATGCAGTCATTGGTACAGAGAGAAAAGAGTAATGGAGAGAGCACAAAGCCCTGAGGGGTTCAGGTTTGGGATGTGATTTTTCCTAACTTCACCTGTTGCTTCCTATCTGTCAAAAAGCTTATAATCCACCAACAGGCATAGCTAGCTGAATCAGTTTAGAGTGAAGAATTTCTGGAATGATGGCATTGAATACTGAGCTGAAGTCCACAAAAAGGACCTGTGCATAGGCCCCTGGGGATTCAAGATGTTGCAAGATATAGTGCAGTGCCATATTGACAGCATCATTTGCCAATCTATTCGCCCAGTAGGTAAACTCAAGGGGTTTAACAGCAGATCCATGATGATTTTCAGGTTGTCCAGCATTAACTTTTCAAAGGTCTTCAGAACTACCAATGTCAGAGCAACCAGTCTGTACTCATTCAGCTCCTTGATGGACAGTTTCTTGGGAATGGGTGATAGTGGAGCGTTTGAAGCAAGAAAGAACATAACACATCTCTAGTGATTTATTAAAGATGCGAGTAAAGATGGGGATCAGTTGATTAACACTATGAAATATGAAGTAGTTAGTTAGCCGTGGCAAGCTTTGAAAGTGGTTTCTCCTTGCCTGTTTCCTGGGAATTAGAGAGAGCTTCTGGCTCAAGGTCACCCAGCTGGTTCCATGGCCATTTTGACTTAAGCTACATCAGGAGTTTCATTCTGGTTTGGGGAAAACATCTGGTTGCCTACCTTTGCTTGAAACCATTGATCTATATGCTAGTGGACATATAAAAAAATAACATATAGACAAACACAACCATCAAGTTTCCTTCTGGGATAAGCAATGTTATTCTGAACAAAAAGGAATAAGAATTAGTAAGTGACATAAGAAAAAGAAAAGATAGCTAAAACAAATTTACCCCATTTATCCCATATCTTTGAATCTTTTGTTGCAACTACCCTGGTTGTACTCAGATTCCATAAGCTGCCTCTTGTTTTTAAAAGTTCTATCTAATGTCATCATAAATATTATTTATACATTTATCCATAAATACATTAAACAATTGTGAGAACATTAGACTTTCTAGTCGTACTCCTTCCTGTGTTGAACCATTCACTAAGCATTCAATTCCTTTTTATCCATATTTTATTTCCATCCCATCAGCTCATCACATTCAACAACAAACCTTGGCAACTCTGATACTCATGCAAAACATCCATAATTCCAACTTTTATCATATGCTTTATCATATGTTTTCACTAAATTAGCAAACATTCAGTAAACTTTCTCACATTCATACATGTCTCAGTTACCTTTTGAATAGCAGTTTTCTGATTGACACATTTCCAGTCTGGCTAAAAGCCATACTGTACTTTCCAGTTTTTCTCATTGTCACCTTATATCCTTTTGATTGGAATTCTGCCAAATACTTTCCCAGACACACTAATCCCCTTACAGTTTTTACATTCACTTTTTCTACCTGTCTATTTGTACAGGACAATAATGATGTTCTTCCAATTGTCAGCATTCTCTCTCTGTCTCACACATACACAGTCAGAAAAAACAAGATGTGCAGCTTTTCCATGCACAAACCACATACATATTTTATCATTTCTCAATTTACACTTGTAACTTTACCATTTTTCAACTTTCTTACAGCATTTATGCCTTCTATCTCCTTACTTTTTCTTGGACACTGACTTTATAGCATACAGTAGCTATCTGCTCTTCAGCAAATTGCTATCTGTAATGGTATGGGAATAGGGGAATGTGAGAATGACCTTGGGCGATAGAGAGAAGAGACACAGCTGAGGGAATGGTCAGATGAAAGGTAATTTAGCCCACAGCAGGAATGTGGGAGGGGCAAATTGCTCAGGAGGTACCTATTTCTTGGACTTTAAAAGGGATGGGAAGGGAGAAATATACTTTCAGACTTGCAAACTTCTGTTAATACAAAAAGAAAAGATAAAAGTTTCTTCTGCCGGTTGTGTCTGATTCTAAGGGGCGGTGCTAATCTCCAATTCACGGCTGAAGATGATATAAATGAGGTGAGAAGAAGTTATACAAGAGAATGTTTGTTGCAAAAAATGAGGATAAGGCATATATTATAATGTTTAATGTGTATAAAGAATAAAGGAGATCTAAAAAGAGGAAGGAATGATTAAGATAGAAACCTTACAATAAAATAGAATTAGTTCATCTGGCTGTGCTTCCTGTCTGGTCTACCTCACAAGGCTGACACTATCTTTGCTATACCAATCTCTAAAATACTGTACTCTTTTCCTCACTGTAGTTTTATGTTACCTCATTCCATCAGTTGTAATTTTAATTCTGTTCACTCTGCTATTAGCTCATTGTTTAGTACTCTTCATGCATTTATAATAAGGTAATCCTCGACTTACGACTACAACTGAGCCCAAAATTTCTGTTGTTAAATGAGACATTTGTTAAGTGAGTTTTGTTCCACTTTACGACCTTTCTTGCCACAGTTGCTAAGTGAATCACTGCAGTTGATAAGTTAGTAAGCCAGTTATTAAGTGAATCTGACTTTTCCATTGACTTTGCTTGTCCAAAGGTCACAAAAGGTGATCACATGACCTTCGGATACAGTAACCTAAATATGAATTTATGCTTTATTCTCATTTTTTGCAGCAAACATCCAAAATTTGATGACATGATGATAGGAATGCTGCAAAGGTCGTAACTTTGAAAAACAGTCATAAGTCATATTTTTCAGTGCTGTTATAAATTTGAATGGTCACTAAACGAACAGTTGTAAGTCAAGGACTATCTGTAAAGCAATCTAAAATTTCCATTAAATCATTCTGTATTTTCTCAGCTTTTTCTATCTTAATCATTTTTGAATTTCCTTTATTCTATATATTCTTTATTCTATTTATTAGTATATAAAACATAATAAAGTATGTTTTACCCTCATTATTTGCAGCAAACATTCTCTTGTAATATCTTTTCCTCACCTCATTTGTATGGTTTTTTAATCCATTATTACACCATATCCTTTTTTCATACTTATGTTGCACTCTGTCATATAATTCTTCTTATTCTAGGCTAACCAGTTTCCACAGCACTTTTCTTTAGATCCATTTTCCATTCATTCTTCAGAAAAACATTACTTGGTAACACTTTTTCATACAGGACTCATTTTAAGAGCTGCGGTGGCGCAGTGGTTAGAATGCAGTATTGCAGGCTAATTCTGCGGACTGCCAGCAGTTTGGCAATTTGATTTTAACCACCTCAAGGTTGATTCAGCCTTCCAACCTTCTCAAGTCGATAAAATGAGGACCCAGATTGTTGGGGGCAGTATGCTGACTCTGTAAACCGCTTAGAGAGGGCTGTAAAGCACTGTAAAGCAGTATATAAGTCTAAGTGCTATTGCTATTGCAATTTTTTCTTCATGCAGTTCTAATTTCAACTTTCACTTCACTTTCCATATCTTTTTCTCAAAGTCACTCTTGATATTACCAAAAACATTGTTCCAATTACTCTTGCATTCTTCACTAATTTTCGTAAGATTTTGTCATAAACAATTGAATAAATCATGCTTTTTATTTACATTTATCCCTATGCTATATGTATTTATCATTAAACACAAGCAACATTTAACCTAAGGTGCTAGGTGCAGTCACCATTCTCATGCATTTTGGGATTTATGAATATCCCAATCACTTTTGTAGTACAGTACAGCCCACTAATCCATTAATATTGCCTAGCAGAGTAATACTTCTCTTGGATTTCATGGGTTGTATTCATTCAGCATGTTGCCCAGTGTTTCTCATTCACTGAAAGGTAACATGTGACTATTAACCTATGGAATCCTATGACTCAAATGAGGACAAATTGGGACATTCCAGTCCCAATTGTTGTTTTGAGGACTAACTGTAATTCATATTTCCTACATGTTTAGCCCTTACAGTCGTAATTAAACTTACATTGTCACTTCCCTCCAAATATGCTTTCAAATTTATTCTGTCAGATCAGACCATGTTTTGATTCAGACTTGTTATATTCCTAGATTCACAGATATCACATACCGTATTTTTCAGAGTATAAGACGCACCGAAGTATAAGATGCACCTAGTTTTTGGGGACAAAAACAAGAAAACAAGAAAAAAAATCTGACTCTGCCTCCCAACAATTTGCCTCCCAGCAAGCAGCAAACAGTACAGATGATATACACTGTTTGCTGTGTATTTCTGTGCATGTGTGCCTGACCCATAGAAATAGCAAA
>JANHFT010002695.1:121298-136627 GCA_032467955.1 Pseudoxenodon macrops | reverse complement strand
TGGCATTAATATACTGCCATAATATACATTTCTCCAATTCTTTGCTATTTCTATGGGTCAGGCACACATGCACAGAATTACACAGCAAACAGTGTATATCATCTGCACTGTTTGCTGTGAGGCAAAGGCAGATTTTCTTTCTTGTTTTCCTCCCTAAAAGCTAGGTGCATCTTATACTTTGGAGTGTCTTATACTCCGAAAAATACAGTAATTCATTCAGAAGGCACTTTCTCCCTGAGTTGCATTCCTGAAAATCTAACTGATGAATTAAGAATGGGTCTTGATTTATGGCTTATCTGTTCCTGTTTTAGCAATGCAGGAATGGGCTATGTTCTCTCTACTTCCCATTCATGTGATGCCACAATACAGCTGATTTGATATATTCCTTTGACATACAGTAATTTAAATGTTTTTCAGAGACCAGGGTACATTTTGGGCTTCACGGGGAACTAATTTAGAAGAACAAAGAAGCTTTGCTGAAGTTACACACCAAGCAAGAAAGGGAGAATCAGGAAAGGACATGTGGGCCTTCTGCTTATTCCTGGGCCATTATCCTAGGTTTTCACCTGAATGGCCTGGATCTCTGAAAGCAGACCTTCAGAGGAAAGCAAGGGGAGTTTAGGGAAGAAGGAGAACATCCCCCACCACCACACACAGTGCAACATAAAGAAAAGGATTTATTTTTACCTCAGTTTTCTTCACAAACCCATTTCAGGTTAGGCAGGACAATGTCCATTGCCATGGCTGCAAGCCCTTACAGTGAGGAATGCTTCCATTCTTGTCCCTCAGTCAACTACTACACTTTTCATACTTCCTACAATTTCTTTAGAATCCAGGGGATAATCAGAAAACAATGTTGCAAGTGACCTCCTCCATAATTCTCTTTAAGAGTTCTCAGTAATTTCAACTCACCCAAAATATAAATATTATAATTAGTTTAATGGAAAAACACAACAGGCATCTGCTTAATATTTGAGGCCACCTGAGGTACATTTGGCCACATCCTATAACCAGCTTCTGCTGATTTTGGGAACATACAAAATGCCCAGATATGTATTATTTCTGACCTCCTGCTAATCCTACTCCAATTAGAAAGTCTGGAGGTAATAATTCCTTACCTTTAGGAGATGTTTTGTGAATGAAATGACACAGCTGACAAATGAAAACAGGAAAGCAAAGCAGAATTTGTTTGACAATTTTTGAAAAAGAAAAATGAAAAGAAAAGATACTTGGCTCTCTGTCATGGACCCCTATTGAATCCCAGTTTCAGTTTGAGGTAAAAGTAGGAATTAAGAAAGGACCATCACTGCCACTGACCACCAATCATAATTATATACAAGAGCATAATTTAGAATATTTCCCACTATTCAGTACAAATTAAATTTCTACTTTCTTTGCACATTGACAGTTTAGAACTTAGAACATAGAATAATAGGATTGGAAGACACCCTGGAGGTCTTCTAGTCCAACTCTTCTCAAGAAGGAGATGCTATATCAATCTGGACAAATGACTGGCCAATCACTTCTTAAAAACATCCAGTGATGAAGCACCCACAACTTCCATAGGTAAGCCTTTTCACTGATTAACTGTTCTCATTGTCAGGAAATTCCTCCTTAGTTTTAGATTAGATCTCTCTTTAATGATTTTGAAGGGGCCAATCTATTCTCCAAAGCACCTGAGGGCAAGACAAGAAGCAACAGATGGAAATTAATCAAGGAGAGAAGCAACCTAGAACTAAGGAGAAATTTTCTGAAAGTTAGAACAATTAATCAGTGGAACAACTTGCCTCCAGAAGCTGTGAATGCTCCAACACCAGAGGTTTTAAAGAAGAAATTGGACAAACATTTGTCTGAAATGGTATAGGGTTTCCTGTCTAAGCAGGGAGTTGGACTTGAAGACCTCCAAGATCCCTTCCAACTCTTCTCTTCTCTTCTTTAATTCTAATTCTCATATGTTTTAGCTTCCAAATCCCTAATCATCTTTGTTGCTCTTCTCTACACTCTTTTTAGGGTCTCAACATCATTTTTGCATTACACTGAACAGAACTAGAGGCAGTATTCCAAGTGAAGTCTTACCAGTGCTGTATAAAGTGGTACTAACAGTTTATGTGATCTTGAAACTATCCCTCTGTTGATGGAATCTAGGATTACATTAGCTTTTTTGGCATATTTAAATGGTGGTCTACTAGGACACCTAGATCATTCTTACAGTTACTACTGTTGAGCCAGGTACAATCTATTTTATACTTGTGCATTTGATTTTTCTTGCGTATGTGTAGATTTTTCTCACCACTGAATTGCATTTTGTTGGGTAGGACTTAGCTTTCAAGTATTTTATGATCCTTCTGAATTTTGAGCCTATCTTCTTAAAGTGTTAGCTATTCACCACAGCTTGATGTCATTATTTATGAGTTCTCATTCTAAATCATTTATGGAGTTGTTGAAGAACACTGGGCCTAGGGCAGAATCTTCAGGTTCCCCACTGCATGCTTCCCTCCATTTAGATGTAGTTCCGATGAGGAATAGACATTGGTGCAGATATGTATCCAGCTGCTGGTGATGCAGTCTATCCCAGATTGTTCTAGTTTATTAAGAAGTAGGCTGTTGTCTACTTTGTCAAATGCCTTACTGAATTCCAAGTAAACTACCTGTTTGTGACAAACCCATGTTGACTTCTAGTAATAGCTTTGGTTTCTTTAGATGCTTACAAATGCAGTGCTTGATTATCTTTTCCAGAATTTTCCCAGCTATTTATGTCAGGCTCATTAGTCTGTAGTTTATTGGATCCACTTTCCCCCCTCTTTTTGTAGATTGGAACCACATCAGCTCTTTTCCTGTCATCTGGTATTGCCTAACTCTTCTGCAGCTTTACCTAACTACTGTATTCCTTAAAGTTACTACAATCAAAACTAAAAATCTAGTGATCCATTTTGCAGAAAGTATTTCTGAACAAAAGCAAGCTCTACAGTGTCCCCAAAGTGGTTTTTCAGCAGGCAACTGGACTTTCTGTTTTTTCTTTGCAGACGTTTTGCTTCTCATCCAAGAAGCTTCTTCAGCTCTGTACATCATAGACATCAAGCTCTACAGTCTTAATTCCCAAGCAGCAATCACAATATCAAGCAGAAAATATTTTAACTGCTAATAATTAAGAAGTTAATTTGAGTACATTTCAAAGAACAGATCCAGGTAAATTTATCATACTGCCATAACATAAAGCAACCACTAAACAACATTATTTATCATTTGAATTAAAATACAAGCTAGAAAAGAACTTCACATGCCAATTTAACCCTTTTTCACATCCACTGCAGGAATAAAGGCCACTTGTGTATTTGGGCTATATGCAAATGACATATCAGCCACACAATTATGAGACCAGAGTCTTTACTAGATAATCAGCACCCAGTTATATGGGACAGAATCTATCATGTGGAGAAGACATAGGTGATTGGCTGTGCTAAACCTTGTTGCATCAAAGATACAGCTGGGTTCATACATTACAACAGACGACCAAATGAAAGACAATAGATATTTTACATATGTTAAATTGGAACCAAATAAACCACTCCCAAGGTGTCAGGCTAGCCACATAGTCTGCATTTGTTTGAGATGGACGATGGAGAAACTGATTTGACAAGGATCTACTCCAAAGACAAATACTATAGTTAATTTTTTCAAATTGGGGGAGCCTTTTCTAAAATATATTCATGAATGACCAGTTCAAATTCCAAAAGGACATGGATGTCAGGTTAAACAATTTATCATATTTTTTAGAGTATAAGACGCCCTGGAGTATAAGACGCACCTTAGTTTTGGGGGAAGAAAACAAAGAAATTTTTTCCCCTCTGCCTACCAGCATCCATTGGTATTCATCTGGCTAGCGTCCTTGCAGCAAACAGCAAACAGCCTTGTCAGCTTCAGTATGTTATTGCAACCTGATTCAGCTCATCGGTGGATGGATTGGCCTATCAGAATACCCCCAATCAGCTCAGCCATTCCAGGCTGCAGGGATTGCCACAGACCATCACTGCCTCGTATTTTCATGCAGTTCCAAGCGGCGGGGATCACTGGCATGCTCACTTCCACTCGAATTTTGATAATGAGCAGCACAGATCTTTTTATCCATTTAAAACAAAACCTATCACCCTACACACATTTAACTGGAGTGGGTGGGATGGGGGATGATTTTCATGGGAGCAGAAGAGGCACTTGGCACTGAAGGCTCCATTCCTGAGATGCTACTTATATGCTACTTATAGCAGTAGGCATTGAAAACCTGGCTTTTTCGCAGCAAGGCCTGATAGAGACACAGCAGTTCAGTCCTCCTGAATCTGTCATCTTCTAAACATGTTGCTAGGCTTCCTGGCAAGCCCCTGCACCATTGCTGCCTCAGTCGGAGCCTGATTCTGGAAACGGCCCTGGGAAGCGCATTGAAAGCCTGGCTTTCTCACAGCAAGGCCCAATAGAGACACAGCACTTCAGTCCTTCTGGATGCTGCCTCTCATAAACATGCTGCCAGGCTTCCCAGCAAGCCTTTGCTGCCTTGGTCAGAGCCTGATTCCAGAAGCAGCTCAGTGAAGCGCACAGGTTGGGATTCATTTGGCAAAGCGGGCACTGCACAAGAGGTGTAAGGCAAGCAGCTTGCCACTCAGCCTGCCCCTTCTCCAGATGACCCAGGAGAAGGGTGGTTGGCTTTTGCTCCTAGCCCAGGAGGCTGGCCTGAAAATATCAAAGGACTAGCCTGCAGTACCTCTGCCGGCCAAAACAGATCACATGCACCCACCCCCGTGGCCCATTTTTGGCCGGCAGAGAGCTCCTGAAGGCCAGGGAGGCCAAAAACGGGCCATGGGAATCTCCCAAAGGCACAGGGGGCTTACCAGGAATCACGGCAGCATGTTTACGAGAAGGCAGCATCCAGGAGGACTGAAGTGCTGCGTCTCTATCGGACCTTGCTATGAGAAAGCCAGGTTTTCAATGCCTATGGCTATAGGTAGGAAGATGGGGGCGTCTCAGGAGTGGAACCTTCAATGCCAAGTACCTCTTCTGCCCCCATGAAAATCACCCCTCACCCCACCCACTCCAGTTAAATGCATGTAGGGTGATAGGGCTTGTTTTAAATGGATAAAAAGATATGTGGTGCTCATTATCAAAATCCCAGTGGAAGTGAGGATGCCGCTGATCCCCGCCACCTGGAACCGCCCGAAAACATTATACGTGGAGGCTGAAAATGTCCGAAGGGTAGGGGCCAGTGGGCGGGTGGGGTTACATTCAGTGTATAAACGCACACAAATTTTCACCATCTTTTAGGGGTGAAAAAAGTGTGTCTTATACTCCCCAAAATACTGTATCCACATGTAATTTAATCAAAGCTGAACCATTTTCTTCAAATTTTATAGACATAAGGCAGTTACTGGTCCTGTCTGAAAATAGGGAGGCTTAAACAGGAAAGGCAGGAAGTTGAACAAATTTGGCTAAGAACAGGACTCTACATATTCTATCCATAGAAGGCAGCACAATACAAACAAGGCAATTTTGTACTAAAGTCAAACACATTGTATGCAACATGTTCTCTTTCCTAATGGCATTTTGAAAACCAGGCAAATGAAATACATTACTTGACTTGCATAATTTATTCTATTTCCCACATTTATAGGGAGAGGCAAAGGGAAATATTGTACACTGAAGACATGCTCCAGGCCTCTAGTAACTTCTTCACTCCCATTGCTGGCTTTGGGTTTCATGCATTTTCAATACTATCCTTTCACTATCAAAATTGCTTTTCTAAAAGAAAGCTACATTTTTGGGATTTCAATGCTCTAAAATGATGGAAGATCAGAGATGTGGGACATCTGAGGTAATACTTGTTCTGTCAGTAGAAAAAGAGAAGTTTTTCAAGTGGCCTAACAGTATGGACCAGGAACTAAAATTCCTCCAAAAATTCACTCTTTCACAGGAAGAATCTGGACTCATAAGAGAGAACAGAAATAGACATGTTTGCTGAGACCTTTTAAAAGGAAATGTAAAAATCATTTTAGATATCATCAGACCTAAGACACTTCATTTTCCTTTCAAAGGGCAACCTCATTTTCCAGGCTATCTCCCAGTCCCTGTTTGTCCAGGACATTGAGCAGGCGACGTGGCTCCTCTTGGGTCCATGAGTCCCACTCCTCGCTCTCATCCATGTTGGAATCATACTCAGGGGCAATACCAGACTCATGAAATTTGATAAGCTCCAGGCTGCCCAAAGGGGGGTCCGCACTAGGAAGGAAATGGAAGCATTCTAGCTTCACCAAATAGTCACTCCTACCTAAAGGGCTGCCCAGAGAACTGGAAGCATTGGAGAAGCTGTTGTCAGGCTGAAGAAGGTGGGTGTTCTCAGGCATAGGTGTAGTGGGGTCACACAGAACAGGCAGGGCACCTGATGGGTAGTTGATTTCCAACAAGCTGTCTTGACAGTCCACTGCAAGACAAGAAGAAAGAATGGCACATCAGAGCAATTACCTTTGCTATGTTTATGTCAAAGAAAATGGCTACCCTAATCATCCAAGAGAACAATTACCTGCTGCAATTATTTCTTCTGCTCTTGAAGACCACTGAGAATATATAGTTGGTCTAGGGTATGACTGCAAAAACAGTTTGGGGTGCATCACAGTATGCTTATAACATATCTCAATTCTGTCAGCTGCACTGATTATTCATAGGCCCACTAGTAATCAGTGTAGCTCATAGAATGGAGGTGTGTTACAAGCATACTTGTCATGGTTGACTCGTTACACAGCCCCACTTGCAACCAGAAAACAGTAACAGGAAGCGGGAGGGAATATATTAGAATGTAAGGAGGCTTGGGAGGGAAATGTGGCAAGCAAGTGTGCCAATTAGAAGCCTGAGAAGGACCCAGCACCTCAAGGTCACCAGCTGAGAACGTCCGAGGCAGACAAACTGTTCCCAAAACAAAGAGAGTGTAAATGATTGGGGGACAATGGGATTTCCAGGAGAAAAAGGGAAGGTTTTCCTATGCATAAAATAGTTAGATCTGGCTTTTTTACTTCTGTACCCATATGGAATTTTCAGTAAAGTTATACTCTTGGTAAAAAAAAATGTCCCAGGAGTTTCTTTTGCTGTCTAACCCACTTGTCATCTATAAAATCTCACATGGATTTGGGCCTTGTATTTATAGGACAATCTTTCTGCATTTGTCTCTGTTCATCCCACAAGATCAGACATTGTGGACATGCCCAATGCCCCATGAGGTATACTTAAAGAATGATGTTCATAGTCAAAGAGGTTGATTGACTATAGCCAGTCCGAGCATAGTGGAAAAACTGAGGATGTGTCTCAGGGAATTCAGGGTCCCTGTAGCGTTCTGCCAACTGGATGGCTCAGTAGCAGGGGAAGCCTCCACACATTCAACTAGCAAAATCATGTATGGCAGCACCCATACTGTTTCAGGAGAAAAAGGATGGGGCCCTCCATCTATGTGTAGATTACTGTGGGCTAAATTCAATTTGTATTGAAAACATCTACCTACGCCACTGATGAAGGACATGCTCTTCCATCTAGCCAAGGAGAACATCTTCACCAAATGATATTACTGGGTACGCATTAAAGAAGGAGATGAGTGGGAAACAGCATTCAATTGCTCCTTAGGGTGTTTTCATTTCTGAGTGCTGCCCTTCGGGCTTTAAGGGTCGCTGCAGTCTTCATGCAATTAATTAGCAAAAATCCGCATGAACAATTATATGAAAGGGTCCTATTTTATCTCAATAATATTTTGATTTACAGTGAAACTATGAAGGAACATGTGAAACTGATTACAGTGGTACTGGAAAAACTCTGTGCTAACCAAATGTGAGTTCCACAAAAACAAGATCGACTTTTTGGGTAACTGCATTTCCCACAAGGAGATGGAGATGGACCCTGAAAAACTGCGAGCAGTACTAAAATGAGGAACCCCACTTACCAGAAAAAAGCTCCAAAGCTTCCTGGGATTTGCCAATTTCTATCAACAATTCATCTCATAATTTGCCCAAATAGTGCTACCAATCACTAACAGGGAAAGCTGAAGCCAAGCCAACCTTCAAATAGACAATGGAATGCCAAATGTCAGCTGGATCTCCAGCATGTGTTTACCCTTGCTTGTTATTGGCTGCCATGGTAATGGGGAGGGGGGCATGGCATTGGGGTTTGGGAAGTGAGCTGGTGTGATGAAGGCTCATGTGAACTAAAAGGGACGTTTGCTCTCAAGAATGACTGTGCTGCTGAATGGAGTTGTTTACACCCAATCAAGGCCAACCGTCCTAGAACTCCAGATGGACAAAGGCACCTAAAGATGTGCTCCACATGACACTATGTGGGACATAGATTGGACATTCAGCCTGGGTCCTTGGGGAGAGGAATTTGGGGAAACTTTCAATATATAACTTTCGTGCCTTTTGGCTCAGATCTTGCTTTCCTTTCGCTGCTATCATTTCAAACTCAGTCTTCTCTACTTCAATGGCGTAAGGGGTTTTCTTTCTTGGAGGCAGGTCTAACACCAAGCAGCTTTTGAGAAACTCAAATGCTTGTTTGCAGCCGAACCTGTACTGAAACACCCAGACCCAAATGCCCCACTTGTTATCCAAGCCGATGCACTGACTTGGCAGTCGGAGCTGTCCTACTACCATTCACAGACTTTTTAGCCATGCACTTACACCTCTAGAAAACTATCAAATGCTGAGCATTAATGGGCGGTCTGAGAAAAGGAGGCTTACATCATGCACTGGTTCTCCTCATGTGGAGACTGTTGTGTCTGAGGCAGCACGCAGCACGACAGAAGACGCAGCAGATTGGCTGCTGCGGAAACCTCGGCTGAGCGGGAAAACTTCGCCCCCCCCATTGGCCGGCCAGTCTGACAGCTCGCATATAAAAGACCTGTCAGAACGGAGAGCGGCGTTCAGTTCTGCGAGAAGTTGCCTTACTGTTAGCTGTTAATAAAGGTTGTTGATTAGACACGACCGCCTTGCCTCAGTTATTCCCTACCTATGCCGAATCTAACACTGGTGACAAGCATGGGATACTGAGGTGAATTACAGAGCTGAACCACAGAGCTGAACTGAGGCATGTTGACAAACGACCTAAGTCACTAAGGCAACTCCAATCATACTGTCCTTATCAGGATGGCATCTCAAGCCCTTTCACCGCTTTCAACCCCTCAACAGAAAACTGGAATGCTTATATGGAGAGGTTTGAGTGCTTCTTACAGGCAAATGACCTCATGGAACAATCAAGCAGCCGTCAGAGAGCGAATTTTTTAAAAACAGAGGTTTTCAGAACGGCCAGAGCATTGGCAGCCCCACAAGCTGTGTACACAATGCCGTGGGACGTTTTGCTTCAGAAATTGCGGAACCACTATGCCCCGGTGCCCTCTCGCATCTCCAGACGTTTTGCATTCCGGCAAGTAACACAGAAGTAGGGAGAGCCCATAAACCACTATGTGGCCTCCCTCAGGACAGCCGCGTTAGAATGCAACTTTACTGATCTAGATGATGCCCTTCTCGAGCAACTGGTATGCGGCATTAAAGACCTGAGACTGCAACGTCGCCTGCTGTCTCGCACCGATCTCACTCTTCAAACCACGCTCAACGAAGCACGAGCCTCTGAGATGTCTGACAGGTCAACCGCAGAGATCCAGAGATGATACTATGGCCCCAGTTCAGTCTGCCACTCCGGCGAAATGCCATACGAGGGTGATTATGACCCTGATGAGGCATACAAGTTCGAAGAAGAAGTCAGTCGCCTCAGGGCGTTCGCCGGTCGGCGTGGGACAGCGGGAAGAAATTCCCCTCAGAAACCGTGCCTCAGTTGTGGCGAAAACCATCCCAGGTCTTACTGCCGGTTCAAAACAGCTGTCTGCAACCGCTGCCAGAAACTAGGCCACCTGTCATCTGTGTGCTGGGCTAGCCTATCAACCATGGACCGTTGCCCACCCGAGCGTTTCCCTCCTCGAAGACAAAGCTGCAGACTGCCTGCCAACAAAGAGCACTGTTTCACCATTGAGCATGATCCATCCGTCGCTGAGGAAGAAGTCAGCCACTCCTCCGCCGGCTCCAACAACAAGCTATACATTCAACTCTTGTTAGAAGGGTCTCCTTGTAAAATGGAAATTGACACTGGCTTCTCAAAGTCTATAATGTCTTGGACCACGATCAAAAACCTCAAACCAACTTTGAAACAAAACGATTTGCAACCTTGCAACATCCGCCTGAGAGACTATCAGGGACAACCCATTCCCATCTTGGGAAAAGGACTTTTCCACGTTGAATACTCCAAGTTCCAGGGGCAGTTACCCCTCATCATTGTCAAGGGCTCCCTGCCCAGCTTGCTCGCCTAAACTGGTTTCAAGACCTTCAACTCAGCGTCTCCAGAATCCACACCTGACGAGTTTGGCCAAGTGATCGAGGACTTTGCCGATGTTTTCGATGACTCATTAGGTAGATATATGGGGCACCCCATCTCTTTCAATTTAGACCCCAACATAGCTCCCGTTCGCCTGAAGCCCAGGAGAGTCCCTTTTGCGCTCCGCCCTAAGATGGACAAGGAACTTGATAAGCTCATAGCGCAAGGAGTCCTTGAGCCTGTGGACCATTCAAACTGGGAAACCCCTATCGTCATCCCTCTTAAGTCAGATGGCCCCATAAGAATATGCGCTGACTATAAATGTTCCATCAATCAGGCACTGCAAACGCACCCCTATCCTCTCCCTATCGTGCAGCACTTCCTGCACTCCTTGGGCCAGGGAAAGATCTTCACAAAGCTTGATTTGGCACAGGCATACCAGCAATTGCTTGTGGACGACGCCACAGCAATGGCCCAAACCATAGTGACACACCAGGGTGTTTTCCAATGTCACCACCTCCAGTTTGGAGTAAGCGTAGCCCCCGGCATCTTTCAAAGCTTAACGGAGCGGTTATTGCAAGGCATTCAAGGCGTCGTCCCCTATTTCGACGACGTCTTGATCTCTGTAACGAGCTGCTCTGATTTAATTCAAAAACTTTGAGCCGTATTGCAGCGATTCCGCCAATCCGGACTCAAACTAAAAAAGGAAAAGTGCAGCCTAGGGGTCAAGGAGGTAGAATTCCTGGGATTCCTAGTTGACGGTGATGGAATCCGACCCATTCCATCAAAGGTGACTGCTATTAAAAGC
Source organism: Pseudoxenodon macrops (assembly GCA_032467955.1). Taxonomy (NCBI): domain Eukaryota; kingdom Metazoa; phylum Chordata; class Lepidosauria; order Squamata; family Pseudoxenodontidae; genus Pseudoxenodon; species Pseudoxenodon macrops. The sequence continues at coordinate 125,445 of JANHFT010002695.1, read as the reverse complement.
ACACCTACTCCTAAAACCAAAACGGAATTGCAAGCTTTCCTGGGGCTCCTTAATTTTTATGCTGTATTCCTGCCCCATAAGGCTTTGGTGGCAGAGCCCCTCCACCATTTATTAGATGTCAAGGCACCCTGGGTATGGGGTCAATGCGAGAGCCGTGCTTTCGCCACTGTCAAGAATCTCCTGACGTCCAACTCACTCTTGGTTCAGTACAGCGACTCCATGCCCCTAATTCCGGCTTGTGATGCCTCCCCCTACGGCATTGGTGCTGTCCTCAGCCATTGATTACCAAATGGCATGGAGGCGCCCATTGCTTACTTTTTGCACACTTTATCCGCCACTGAATGAAACTACAGTTAGCTTGATAAGGAGGCTCTCGCTGCTGTAGCTGGAATCAAGTGATTCCACAATTATGTATATGGCAGATTTTTCGAACTGGTCACCGACCACAAGCCCCTTTTGGGGTTGTTGTCCAGCGACCGGCAGACCCTGCACATCTTGTCCCCACGCATATTGTGGTGGACTGTCTTCTTGGCCGCTTACAACTACCGGCTAACCTACCATCCTCAGTCATGCCGACGTGCTAAGCCATTGCCCTCTCCCCAAAATCCATCCAGACCCAGACCCCACCTGTGATGTTCTCCTAATAGAGGAGCTACGGGCCCCTTTAACAGCGAAAGACCTGGCCACCCGCACTGCCAAGGATAAAGTATTATCCCGAGTATGTAGAGGCTGGCCAACTGGCGCAATGTCTGCAGACAACCAACCCTATCTAAATAGACAACATGAGTTGTCAGTCCAAAGGGGTTGCCTGCTGTGGGGAAATAGGGTCCTCGTCCCGCCTCAATTTTGAAATGCCTTCACGAAGCGCACCCGGGCATGAAGAATGAAGGCTCTGGGGCGGAGCTATGTCTGGTGGCCAGGCCTTGACAAGGAAATCAGCACCTGGGTTTCCACCTGCCCTGAATGCCAAGACTCCCATCCAGCACCCCCTGCAGCCCCATCCAAGAATGGGACACCTCTAGGAGCCCATGGTTGTGAGTCCATGTGGACTTCGCCGACCCCGTCATGGGCCGTATGCTCATGGTGGTCATAGACGCATACTCTAAATTGCTGGAGGTAGACGTCATGACATCTACCACAACAGAGGCTACTATCAAAGTTTTGCGAAGATTGTTTGCCACCCATGGGTTGCCGGACACGTTAGTGTCGGACAACGGGCCTCAATTTGCCTCCACCCAATTCCAAACTTTCCTTGCCGGGCTGGGAATACGGCACGCATGTGCGGCTCCCTACCAGCCGGTGGGGAAAGGACTGGCCAAACGACTGTCTGAACAGTTAAAGAGGGGTGCCCAGATTAGGGCCCGGGGAGTTACAAGAATGGGTATTCACCTTCTTAACAGCCCAACATGCGGCGCCCTGTCCCATTACCAGGGTTTTGCGATGGGTTCCGGGCACCATTCTAGGACTAACTGAGCCCTATTCCTATAGGCTCGAGACTAACGACAGAAGAGTTTGGCGCCGACACGTCAACCAGCTTCATAGGAGAGAGCTTAACCAACCTACCAGAGGGCCTCCATTGTGGTCTCCAACTCGGAGGGAATGCCTAGCCTACCCTTCAATTCCAACCAACACCCCCGAACCCAGTTCAGTTAAATCATCCCTCTTACTTGGGAGTTGATCTGCCAGCCGCCATGAATTCAGACAGAAAAGTCGACGCACAGTTGCAGGGAGTTCCAGAGGCTGAGCAAGCACCGCCTGCCCAGGAAGCCGCCTAGCTGTCACTAAGAAGATCAGGGCAGAGCTACCGCCCTCCTGCGTATCTGACCGATTACGCATGCGCCTCTCTGGGGGGAAGAGGTGTTGTGTCTGAGGCAGCACGCAGCACAACGACAGAAGATGCGCCGGATTGGCTGCCTCGGCTGAACGGGGAATCCCCCCCCCTCATTGGCCGGTCCGTCTGACAGCTCGCATATAAAAGAGCTGTCAGAATGGAGAGCGGCATTCAGTTCTGCGAGAAGTTGCCTTACTGCTAGCTGTTAATAAAGGTTGTTGATTAAACATTACCGCCTTGCCTCAGTTATTCTATACCTACGCCGAATCTAACAGACACTTTTTGAAAGGCCGTAACCCCCCTTCAAAGTATGAAGGCTTTAAAAACACCTGAAAATTATCCCTAAAACAAGTATGATGGGCTCAATACTTCAACCAATTTAATTTCACATGCTATCTCGGGGGAGGGGACTTTTTAGCAGATTCCCTCTCCCGGCTGCCTCAATAAAATAGCTCCAAAACTGAAGTTATTAGCCCAGTCATCCCCTCCAATCAACTCTCAGCCGCTGCTATCACCAGGGCTCAGACAAAACCAATCCCAGAGGTAGCTGACTAATGGCGCTGAAAGAGTCCTTAATCAAATATGAATGTTTTTGCCCTCATGGCCTCCTGCAGCATTCTGCCAGTTGAAAATTGGGCATGAGGCCCCCCTGTGGGGCCTCCCCATGGCCCGTTTTTGGCCTCCCCGGCCTTCAGGAGCACTCTGCCGGCCAAAAATGGGCCATGGGGGTGGGTGGGTGCATGTGGCCTGTTTTGGATGGCAGAAGTACCGTGGGCCAGTCCTTTGATATTTTCAGGCCAGCCCCATAGGCAGGATCCAGCCTGCGGGCCTTGAGTTTGACACCCCTGCTTTAGACCCTTTGCTTTTTTCCTATAGACACTTTAATTTTTCCTCAAGTAATTAAATTAATTTACATTTGGTACAGATATAACTTGCTGTAAAGAAGAATACAGCATTAAAGACAAATGAAAAGTGTGTCCTGAACAGAAAACTAAAACAGGAAAAGAAATGATTTTTATAGACAGGAGAAGGAACTCTTACTGGTGTTGAATCTCAGCTTTGCCTCCAGTTCCTGCACTTGCTTTACCAGAAGTGATATATGCTGGAGAAGGTCCTTATTCTGAAGCAAGAGCTGGTGTACTCGAGCCTGGGCCTCAAGGCGGGCAGCTGCCTCTGTAGCTAATTGGTCTTTCAACAGATGTACCTGCAGAACACAGACAAAAAGCACATGGTTATACATAGCTGCAGTGTGAAGTAGACAGTAAAGAAAATTTGTCTTTCTGACAGAAACTTACACTCTGAATATAGATATGAATGGAGACTGAATATACTTCAAGTTTACTTCCCCTGAGATAGCTAGTGAAACTGTTTTTAGGCCTGCAGAAGACTGAGGAGAATATCCCATCCACCAAATGATTTGCAGAGTCCTTAGATACTAAAGAGAAACCAAGGTATTTGCTTAAGAATAAAAACATACAGAGTAATATCAGTCTCCAGTAGAACTGCCAAGAGAGCAGTTCATAAGTAAGAAAACATATTGTCTCAACAACTACCAAATATTCTTAAATTTTCATTAGTCTCTTGGCAGCAAAGACAAGGATATTATTCCATGAGAGTTATGCAATGAAGTTGGCTTTGAAACTGCTGGTCTAAGGTTCTATTCCTTCAAATCTTTTGCTCTTTCTTAGCTAAAGGAATGCAACTGAACAGGCAACTACTATTAGCTGAGCTCAGGTTGGAACATTTCATACATTAATGTGGCTAAGATTATTTTGTATAGGCTTTCTATGCAGTCTTTTTTTCAATTAACGTATTTTTCGGAGTATAAGACGCACCTTTCCCCCCCTAACAGAGGGTGTTGGTGCATCTTATACACTGAATACAGCAATTTTTGGCTTCCTGAAGTCCCGTCCCTGCATCCCATTTTTGCGAAAAATTCGCCGGTTTGGGAGGCTTGCAGAATGCTTTTGTGGGCTGGTCAAAGGTAAAAAATTTCCTGTTTTTGTGAAAAATGGACAAACAATGGCCATTTTTGACAAAAACAGGGTCATTCTTGCCTTCCCCCAGCCCACAGAAGCAGTCTGCAGGCTTCCCAAACCCTCTGCATGCCCCATTTTTTGCAAAAAATGGATGAAAAACGGGTCTGTTTTTGTGAAAAACAGTGTGCACAGAGGGTTTGGGAGGCCTGCAGACTGCTTCTGAGGGCTGGGGGAAGGCAAAAACACCCCCGTTTTTGTGAAAAACGGGTGAAAAATGGGTCGTTTTTCACAAAAACAGGGGCATTTTTGTTTCCCCCCAGCCCCCACAAGCAGTCTG
>JANHFT010002695.1:0-11615 GCA_032467955.1 Pseudoxenodon macrops | reverse complement strand
GAGGGCAAACCAAACCTATATATCCCCGTTTTCCATAGAAAACATCGTGAGCCACAAAACCGGGGTAGGCAGGGCTGGAGGTGTCATGTGACTCAGTGGGAGTGAGTGACATCAAGTTGGCCATGCCCACCCAGGTTTTGTGGCTCCCGGCATTTTGTTTACTCAGGGAAATGGGTCCAAATGGCTCTTTGAGTGTTTAAGGTTGCAGACCCCTGACCAAAACTATTGTATCTTTTTCAGACTATACTGATAAAATTGGAAAAGAAATTTTTTGAGGAACTTAACAAGACAGTACATACATTTATTTGGCAGGGGGGAAAAGGAACAATTGGATTAAAATTAATGCAGGACAGTAGAAGTAGAGGAGGGTTTGGACTTCCAAATTGGGAAGTCGCTTTATCCATGTTAAAGCCGCTGCCTTAACATGGATAAAGGAGTGTATTCTGCTGAGAAATACAAGACTGATGACCTTGCAAGGGCATGACTTGCAACTGGGTTGACATGTTTATTTGGTATGGTAAACATAATGCACATAAATATTTTCAAAGACACTATATAAAGATGTGGGAGAAAATTAAAGAGCAACATTATCTTAAGATACCAGTGTGGCTATCAATAACGGAAGCATTGATAAATTCAAATGTTATCAATATAAGAATTATGGCTAGATACAAAGACATTTAAATGAAGAAGGGAGTTTAAAAAAAAGAGAGGAGTTGAGTGAAATAGGGATTGATATATCTTGGTACGCATATTTACAGATAAAATCTAGATATGATAAACAGCAAAGGTTTTATAAGGAATCAACAGAATTAGATAAAGTTTTAACAGGAGTAGATGGCAAATTAATATGAAATTATATAACTACATTTTGGACATAAACTTAAGAGGAAGAGCAAGTAAAAGAAACAATGATAGTATGGGCTAAGAATTTTAACCATACGATTGAATTAGATAAATGGCAGAAATTATGGGAGACAAATTACAAAGTAACTATTTCAACTGCGTATAAAGAAAATTTGTATAAGATGTTTTACAGATGGTATTTATCTCTGGCGAGATTGGCAAGGATGTTTAAGGACAGATCGGCAAAGTGCTGGAAATTTCACCAATTACCGGGATCATACTATCATATATGGTGGACTTGCGCACAATGTACTGGACTAAAATCAAGGTGTGGTTAGATGATGCAGCAACATATTGAACTGAAACCAGAAATATTTTTGTTAGGAATATTGGCTGAAAATTATAGAAAAATGAATATGTATTTGATGATACAAGTATTAACTGCAGCTAGAATTGTATATGCTCAATATTGGAAAAAGAAAAAGCGATAAGGAAAATATTAGAATGTGCAGAAATGAATAGATTAACATTAGCAATTAGAGATAAAGAACAGACAGAATACTATGCGGTTTGGAAGATGTTTTATAAACGGATAGAAAAAAAGAAAAGAGTTGAAAGAAATAAGAAGAAAATTAAGAAAATGAGTAGAAAAACGTTAGGTTAAGAATATAAAATGTGCAATATATTAAGAAGAGAATAAGAGGGAATTCAATGATAGAAAATTGTAAATGTGTATGAGAGAAAGATGTATAACCAGACAACACACTGCAGATGGAAGAAGAATTTTTGTACTTGTATAATGGAAAAATAATAAAAAATATTATTATAACTAAGTCTGGAGTTCCCCGAGTCCCTTGATTGCTGGATGCCCTCATTCTGAGATGGAAGGTGAAGAAGACTGCCGAGTGGGACGATCACAGAGAATGGAAGTACCTAACTGCCCTCCACAACTCATTGGTCGAGCAGCAGAGGGAATGTTTTGACCATATAGAGATCCAAAGAGCAGAGCAGATGCAACAGCCTGGGCCATCTGTGGTGATATGGCTTGGATGGCTCAACCGCTCTTAAGCCATCATAGTCTGAGCCCAACTACACCAGCCCAAGCAGCCAATCCACCTCTCCAGCCAGCAGCAGCAGCGAGAAACAACTCAAGAATCTTGGGAAACTCTGAAAAATACGATCATAAAAGCCCATACCAGCACAATACCAATGAGAAAGAAAAACAAATCCAAGAAGAAACCAGCATGGCTGCACAAAGACCTCACTGACAAATTGAATGAAAGAAGGACAAGTACAAAAAATGGAAAGAGGGACACATAACTAAGGCAGAATATCAGCAAATAGTCAGAATCTGTAAAGACGAAGTCAAGAAAGCAAATGTCTAGAATGAACAAAGACTTGCAACAAAAGTCAAAGATAATAAAAAAAGTTTCTTCCAACATATAAATAACAAGAAACAAGGAAACAGCCAGTCCACTAAAGAGGGAAGAGGGCAAAGAAGTAACAGGCAACACAGAGAAAGCAGAGCTGCTTAACTCATTCTTTGCATCAGTCTTCATGCAAAAAGAAACTGCAGCCCAACTTACAAGAAATACAACTGCAAAAAACAGACTGGAAATTAAAGTTAAAATAAGGAAAAAAAACAGTAAGAGAACACCTGTCTGAACTTGACAAATACAAATCACCAGGACTGTATGGATCACATCCCAGAGTCCTAAAGGAGCTGGCAGATGTCATCTCAGAAACATTACACGACATCTTTCAAAAATCCTGGAACACTGGGGAAATACCAGAGGACTGGAAAAGAGCGAATGTGGTTCCCATCTTCTAAAAAGGAAAAAAAAAACAGACCCAGGAAATTGCAGACCAATCAGCCTAACATCAATACCCGGAAAAACACTGGAAAAGATAATTAAAAAACAGATCTGCTAACACCTAGAAACGAGTAAAGTAATAACCAGCAGCCAACACAGGTTTGTTAAGAACAGATCATGCCAAACCAATCTTATTTCATTCTTTACCACAGTGACTAAATTAGTAGACCAGCGAAACAATGTGGACATAATATACTTAGACTTCAGCAAAGCATTCGACAAAGTAGACCACAACCTACTTCTTGGTAAGCTAGAAAAAAGTGGGATATATAGCCTCACCACCAGATGGATTTGTAATTGGATGACAAATCATACTCAATGAGTAGTCCTTAATGGGTCTAGCTCTACATGGAGGGAAGTAAGCAGTGGGTACCACAAGGTTCTGTCTTAGGCCCAGTACTCTTCAATATCTTCAAAAATGACTTAGATGAAGGAATGTAAGGGGCCTATACCAAATTTGTGAATGATACTAAGCTGGCAGAAATAGCTAACATCCTAGATCCCTGGTGACGAACCTATGGCATGCATGCCAGAGGTGGCTTGCAGAACCCTCTCTGGGCACATGTGCCATCGCCCCAAAATCAATAAACCAAGGGACCTATAGCAGTGGTGAAATCTACTTACCTTCCCTATCTGTTTGGAAGCATGCACCTTCATCACATGTGCGTTTTCATCCTCTGTGCATGCGCAGAAAGCTTTGTGCATGCACAGAGGGCAAAAAGAAACCCGGACATTGTGACATTTGAGTGGGTGGCCTCACGCTATGGCTGCCACTGGTTTATAGGGTTTTTCCTCTCTAGGAAGCAGAATTCTTTGGCTGAGCATCTGGAAGTCCAGCAGGGCATGGGAAATTTTAGCAGGACCAATTTTCAGTCACTCTTCTCCACCTCAGAAGCCCTGAGGGAGCGGATCCCGCCTTCTCCCCTCTGAAACTGGGAAAGGGGCATGGTGATTGACCGGAGACTGCCTCGGAGGAAATTTCTCCCATCGGGTTGCGCTGAAGCTGGAGAGCAAATGGAAACCATGGGGTCTCCCCTTCAGATGGGCAGCCCGGTGGGGGAAGAGGCGGCCCAAGCAGCCTCCCTGAGGGGCCCCGCAGCTCTGAGGCTAAGCACTGGAGCTTCTGCAACTGCCACTCCCTGAGTTGGCGGGCTGGCTAAGGGAGTGCAGGGCGGAGAGCTCTGCTCAGGTGGTGACTCTGGCTGAAGGCTGCCTGCTCGGCCCCATAGCTGCCCTGGAGCCCAGAAAGGGGTGGCAGGTAAGGGACTTTCATCTTCTTCTATGCCTCTTGTGTCTCTTCCTTGCAGATAATCTCAGAGAAAAGACATCCAGACAATACGTATTGGGATGGTGTAAATGTATGTGGGAATAACTTTGGAGGATGGGGACAAGTCATAGACTGGACAGTCATAATTTAAAATATAGTCTCAATTCCTGCATAGTGAGGGAGGTGGAGGGGTGGGGGAAAATTATAAAAAACCCTTCTACTTTTGCAGCAAGTAAAAAGGAGAGGATGGGAAAAATACTTTGAGAATTGAAATAGTCTATTAATGTGATTTTACAATATAGATAGAGCTAATGTTCATTGTCATGATTCTTGTCTGGATTATCATTGAAGGAAAATAGGAAATAAAAAAGAAGCAATGAAATATATCACAAAAATGTCAGGCGTTTATCCAGAAATAACAGCAACCCGCAAAGCAGGAATTCTCAAGTTCTCCCATTTTGACTTGGGTTGTAAAAATACAATTGGAGAGGAAAAAAGTAATGCAATCGAGCTAACATGGTTACAGTCATTTGAAAGTGGATCATAAGGCAGGCTATTCTTTCAGTCGCAGGAGCCATATATGGAGGAAATCTCAGCAGAGCACTAGGGATGAGATCAATCAATTCTTGGTAGGTATACCGTTTTCTAACAAATTTGTATTTTGCTGAGCAAGTAGATGAGGTCTCTGCCCAAAACCTCCTTGGTGAGGTTCCAGACTGGTGGGGAAGTGTTCCCAAGGAGTGTCATTCTACCACTTGGATACATCTAAGCCACAACAGCAGTACGAAGGAGGTGGAGGGAGGCTTCCCAGCAATGATGTATTAATTATTAAGCAGACTAAGCATGTGCTTAGGGCACCAGGCCCAAAGGGGGAACCACAAAGTTGAGAGGGAAAAAATGAAGACTGGTAAAAAAAAAAGATTGATAAAAATTGAATCTTGGGACACCAAGATTTGTCAGTGCTTAGGGCACCAGTGAGCCTTAATCCGCCACTGCTTCCCAGCCTTAAGGACCTTATGACCCTAACCCACTGATTTACAAAAGGCAGCCTGTTACTCCATGTGCTTGGATGAAAGCAGAGATATAAATAATCATGCAAGGCTAGCAGTAATTTTGCATTATGCTGTTGGTGAAACTGGTATATTTGCCTGAAAGAACATAAGGGATCTATATCATCTACAATGCTGTGATGAAAGTTTTTTTGTCACAAGACATAAGACCAGAAAAAGTGGTTTCAATTACTAGTGATGGGGCACCTTCTATGGTGGGGGCAACATCTGGTTTCATACAGTTCTTTGTTAAAGAAACAAAACATCAAGTCATTCAGTTCCAGAGAAAGCAGCAAAAACATTGTCAATGTCCTCAAAGATGTCACAAAAATAATGAATTACATCTTGGCTCGTGTTCTGAATTTTCAACAGTTTCAAGGACTATTTGAGGAGGTTCTGGCATAGTATAATTGTTTACTTATGTACAATAATGTCCAGTGGCTGAGCAGAGAATGAGTACTGGAGAGATTTGTAGCCCACTTGGATGAAATTAGGCTGTTTATGAATGAAAAAGGGCAGGAATATCCACAGCTCAGTGATATGGCCTGGTTTACCAACCTCATGGTTTTTTTTTTGCAGATTTTACACTACACTTCAATGTACTGAACAAACAACTACAAGGTTTTGGGAAAACAGCAGAAAGGATGTTTTGGGATATCAAAACATTTGAGAGAAAACTGCAGGTTTTTGAAAGAGACCTTGAAAGTGGGCAGCTGAAATACTTTCCAAATCTAAAAATACATTTAGAAAATTCTACAATATTTGCAGACAATCCTACAAGCCATCAGGAAATCTACAAGGAATTTTCTAGCATTGTAGCAGCTGCAAAGGTGAATTTTAGTAACAGGTTTTTACAGTTCTGTAAGATGGAGACAACCCTGGGTTTTCTTACTTCTCCAGATAAAGCCAATTTTGAAGAACTTGATCTTTCCTGCTTAAACTGGTTAGATTTAGGAAATTAAGAAATGGAGTTATTGGAATTTCAAGAAAGCTCCATGTGGAAAAATAAATTTTGTGATCTGCGTGAAACACTTGAGAGGATAGAAAGGATGACAGAGGACAGCACAGTTAGTTCTGACAAAGTTACCTGTATTTCTGAAAATGAAATTCTTAAAGCATGGAATTCTCTGCCAAATAATTTTAAATCAATGAAAGCACTTGGGATTGCTTTCCTTACTTTGTTTAGATCATCTTATGTTTGTGAGCAGCTGTTTTCAGTTTTGAATTATATCAAATCTGACACCAGAAACAGACTTATAGATGACCTGAGTGCTGCATGTGTTGCTCTTAAACTAACAAAGTATGAGCCAAGGTTAGAAAAATTTTCAGTGTGCATACAACAGAAAAAGTCACATTAATAAAAAGTATGCCAAATGCAAAGTTTTACATTTCAATAAAAAGTTGTTTGTATCATTGAAAGTGCTGTTCGTTTAGGTTTTTTTCAGAGAAGAGACATTAATCACGTATGAGTTGTTTTTTCTAAATAAAAACCTCAGTATTCAGGTTAAATTGCCGTATTAGCACTCCGATAAATACCTGGGTTTTGGGTTTTGGGTTGTGGTTTGGGCACTCGGTCTCAAAAAGGTTCGCCATCACTGTCCTAGATCATCTGGTTTTGTAACAACTTTCCAACCCTTTCCTACTTCCCTTCCCTCTTTCTTTCTCAACTCTCTACTTTCCTTATCCCTTTCTTTCCTCCTTCCTTTTCCTACTTCCACTCCATTCCACCTCACTTCTCTCCTTTTCTTCCTCTTCCTCTACCTCTCTCCTTTCTACTTTCTTTCTCCTCTCCTCTCCCTCTTCTATCTCCTTTCACCAATCCACTCTCCCTATCAGTTGTTGCATCCTCTCCTCTCCTCAACAATTTTTATTCCTAATATAGAACAGATCCCTAATATCAATTTTTATTGATGATGATAACCGCCCTTTTAAATAACTTCTCTTGAAGCTTCAATTGAGACCGACATCCCAATGGTCTTTTGGCAGGTTTTTCAGTTGTGCAGTTCATGATCCAGGACAATCGCAGTGGCATATCAATCCTGGATGCGTTCCGGAATCCCCCTTATGCTGCAGGCTTTTTGCAGTTTGAGATCTAGGGCATTTTTGAATGTGTGCACCAATTGTTGCTCAGTCCAGTCTCGTAGTCTCCCAGAAGCTCTTCTAAACTCCCACACTAATTCCTTAGTAGGTTGGCCAGCTTGTTTTAGTGCCTGGATGTGCTTCTCCGCCTCAACTTGTTGGACCATATTGTTAAATCAGACTCACATTAATCAAATGAAGGCGTCCGCATCTTCTAGCATCTTCATCATTGAGCTCTGCCACCCATTCGGATGCTTCCCCTTCATTCATCCCATCAGTTATGGCTGTGATCAGCTCTCAGTCAGAGGGGTATTGATTACCAAACTGGTTGATGTGTGCCCAAACTTGGTTCAGGAAGTAGACTAACTTCCTGGGTGTCCCAGTGAATGTTACATGGAATCAGGGAGGCACGGGAGCTGGCAGAGCAGCCACTTGGGTTGCAGCGGCAGGCTGGGTGAGCTCTTGAGGTTGGAGGCCCCCTTGCTGCACTCCTCCCTGCAGCTGCTGCTGGGCAGGGAACTGTGGGGCCATTGCCACTTGGGGTTGGCCTTGTGGAAACGGTGGGAACAGGACTGCTGGAGGGCCCCCTACTTGGGGTTGGCCTGACCCCATTGTTTGCATCAGGCCCATTGGTTAAAGGGGGCAGATGTCCACTGATACTGTGCTCAACCGTGGCCCGGGAAAAAAGCCCACATCTGTGGGGCTTGACCCACTGGCAAAAGACCAAATGCCGGTGGCCGACTAGGGGTCGGGATTCCCCAAGCACTTGGCTGCTAGTGGGGTAGAGGCCCCACCCCAGGCTGCTGGATCATTTGTACCCCAGGGTGGAAAGGCTCGGTTGTGGGCCTTGGCCCCGTAGCAAGGTTTTGGGTGGACCCCACTCCTTGCAGTATGGAAGGAGGCTGAATCTCCACTCCACTGTACTGTGGGGTTTCTTTCCAGGAAGGAGAACGTTGGCTGGGCCAAAGTCCACCTGGGGGCTTTGGAGCTAAAACAAGGGTTGATCCAACTCATGCTCAGACATCTAAATTGTTCTGGGAGCTGGTTGGGAACCCTCATCCTTGGAGCACCCAGTCGGCATCTGTTTTGGTCCCCTCCACTCATGGGTGGAGGCTGATCCCCCATCCATGCGTGGCTCCAACAGCATCTCCATGAGGGGGTGAATCCTCTATTGTGCAGAGTCGGGCCCAGGTGCGAGGTGCACCTAGGGTTCAGCTGTTTGTGCCTGGCCTTCCAGCTTCCACCACAGTTTGGGAAGGCGAGTAGATGGTCTTGACATGAACAGGCAATCCGTCATCTATCGATTCCCCCGTGGGCTCCTTCTCTTCCTCCATCTTCTCTGAGTCTTTACTCTGCCCAAGTTTGGGTTGGTGCTGGGGCTCAGGACCCCGGATAGCACCCCAGATTTCGGGACACTTGGTGAAGTAGATTTTAAATGAGATTCGGGTTAGTGTAAGCATTCCAAATAGCCGCCAAAAGTAAATCAGACTCCAAGGCAAAGCATTCCTCAAAGTTCCAATTTATTAAGAGAGCCATGTTGGCACATCTATGGAAACCTGAATCTAAAGATTCCCAGGTTTCCACCAACCTGTTGAAAGTTCAAGATCTTGCCCCCAGACCCACAAATCCATCACATGGTCCAATCATTCACTGCCAAGCTGACATCTTCACCCATCCAGTTCTGCTCAGGTGCAAAGACAAAAGATGACCTTGACTTTCTAGAAAGAATTTTGTTATGGCTACATATCCCCAGTTCCGTACAATCCCCCCTTCCATTTTCTCATAATAGAAAATGCATAGTAAAATAATAGAAAGTGTGGCAAGCCAAAGATCCAAAAGAAATATGGTTGTAGGTGTGACAGTTGTCTTTATAATTTGCAATGGTCTCTGCATCTTTCCACTGCATTTCTGAGTCCAGAATTATCTTGGATTCCCAACTAAAGGTATCACTTTTTAAATTAAAGAAAGAGTAAAGAATATAGGTGCTTCAAGCAATGCCAATTATTTTATTAAATAATGACTTTGGTTATTGATATACCGTGTTTTTCAAATTTGGCAACTTTAAGATGTGTAGATTTCAACTATCAGAATTCTCCAACTAGCAAGTTGACACACCTTAAAATTGACAACTTTGATAACACAGATATAAATTAAATTAAATAATGAGATTTCCTAATCATATTTCCTCATTTAAATAACACATTGAAAGATAAAAATGATGCAAAAATGATGCCAATAATAAAAGTTAATATAATTTTTTTAAAGTTTGAAATTACAATAATGTACAAACAAAACATTAGTAAAATCAGCATGATCTCTTGTTAACATGGCCCTAGATGCCACTTCCTCATACCTCAGTGCATGGGCCCTGAGAAGGCATAACCGTTTCATACTGGTCCCTCCTATTATGAGGGGAGGGAATTTATAATTACTACCAGTAGTAAGCAAGAATGCACACCACCATAGGGCATAGATCATTATGTTATTGCATGAATAAATACTCATACAAGTAGGTTCCTTTTTATAATTCTGTAAAACTATTGAAAATACATTCTTGAAAATGGAACAAGCTCAATTATTTGTTATCTTATTTTCAGGCGATGCACTGTTGGCGCTCTGGAAGGTAGAGCGTTGCCATTTAAATGAGATTATTACTCTGGCACTGAAATGTAGTTTCAGCATCCAACAAGAATATGGTGTTCGTGATACTGAAGTGGGACTTGAGCTACGAGTGAAGATAGGTACCACCCCTCATTCTAGAACAAATTTGGAGCCTATTTTTTGTAGAAAAGCTATAAAACAATGTGTATGTTAATTTCATCCTGTGCTGAGAGAAACAGAAGCAAAGGGGAAGCTGCAAAGATGGCTGTAGCCAATAAGTAACTTCTATTAAATTAATATTCCCTTTCATCAACAACTAGGGTCAGAAGTAAAAAAGAAAGAAACTATAATTTTAAAAATGGCGCAAAGATTAGTCCAAAACCCATGATTTTTTATCAGTAGAGATAAAATTTCCTTAATAATTAAAGTATTTCTAGATACATATAGATTGTGGAATTATTTCATTTTCAACTCTCCCACCATTTTATTTCAGTATGCTGTAGTTAGGATCTCTGATAAAGAATCTTTTTCTCAGGACTCTCTGCAGGTCACATTTCAAAAGTTGTCATTGGTGATAACAGACGGCAACATTTTGTGGTAACTGGTCGAGCAGTGGAAGAAGTACGGTTGGCCCAAAACTTAGCCAAAGCAAGTGAAATTATCATGTCCCCCAACTGCTGGGAGCTCTGTGATCGGAACTTAATTGAGGTAGAAAAAATTAAAAATGAACGAGCTGTCAAGGTTGGTACCTTCTTGAGTAAGAGTCCATTTTGCTTTCTGTGATATTGTTTTATTTATAAAGGAATGTGGTTGATTTTAAACACTAAAAATGACATGATAGTTTTCACATAAAAGGTTGGAATGAGATCTATTCCATCTACAAATAATGTCTGTATTATTTTTGTATTATGCTTGCTTTTGACAAACGTCCATTCCTCACAACAGAGAAATGTTCACTACTTTTTGCCAGCATTTCCACATATTAAACTTTCTCTATCCCTTTTCCAGTTAGTAATTTTAACATACATAAATTAATCAATTTGCTCATTTTAAAATTTATATATAGTTTGCAATCATTCACTATTTTACCGGTCAAACACAACTTCTATGCATTTTAATATATCAATTTTCAGAACCCTTGCTTTATCATACAGCCTATATAACTTTCACTGTAAAGCCCGGAAGATCATTAGCATCTGGTTAGGTCTGAAAAAAAAAGGTTCTTCAGAGGGAGTAGCAATGAAAAAAGCCTGCAAAGATTGCTTCTACCCCCACCTCCACGAACATGTGTGCATGACCCTCTGCGCTCCGTTTTGGGCCTAGTAGGCCTCCCTGCAACCTCCTGGGACCAAAAATGGGCCGCCCCGCCCCATGTGTCTCCCATGCATCCCAAAAATCAGCTGGTTGGTGGAAGGCATGCATGGTGGAGCTAAACTGGGCAACAGCTTGCATGCCCGCAGAGAGGGCTCTGCATGCCAGCTGTGGCACGTGTGCCATAGGTTCGCCATCACGGCTATATACCATTACATCTTACCCCTTCTTTTCTTTATTGGCACCCAGAGGTCAGAGGGTTGACTCCTTCTGGGAACATAAAGCTGGTGTGTTCTTTGAAGACTCAACTGCTCTCCACTACAGCTTTGATAAATGGTGTTCATTAAAGAAAGGTCAGTTAAAAAAAAGAAAGGTCATAAGAAAAGAAATCTACGGTATTTTTCGGAGTATAAGACGCACTCCCCCCCCAAAAGAGGCTGATAAATAAGATGAGTGAAGAGTGAATGGGGGGGGTCACATGCACGGGGGTGCAGGGGGCTGTGGCACGCCCCTCCAATGGCCAGTTTTTGTTCCAAGGAGGCTGTAGGAAGACCTACTAGGCCCAAAATGGAGCACTGGGGGTCGTGC
>JANHFT010002694.1:490759-516759 GCA_032467955.1 Pseudoxenodon macrops | reverse complement strand
GAGGGGGAGGAGAAGGAAGAGTGGGAGGGAGGGAGGAGGAGGAGAAGTGTGGAGTCTTTGGTGATCTCTGAGCTTGGTTGTTTTCTTGCAGGCATCTCATCATCCAACTATATATAACAATATATACAAACTTAAGGTAAACCGCTCCAAACTTGATTGCAGAAAATAGGACTTCAGAAACAGAAATGGTCAATGCCTGGAATGCTCTACCTGACTCTGTGGTTTCTTCCCTGAACCCCCATAACTTTAACCTTAGACTGTCTACTGTGGACCTCACCCCATTCCTAAGAGGACTGTAAGGGGGCATGCATAAGCGGACAAGTGTGCCTACAATCCAGGGGTGGGTTTTACTTACCTTCCCTACCGGTTTGGGGTCGCACCGGAAGTCCGCATTTTGCACACGTACACTCACTACACTTGTGCATACGCCATCGTTCCCGGGTTAAAATTGTCTGTGCGTGCACAGGAGGCTATGAGCATGCGCAGAGGGTTATTTTTGATTACATTTCACTCCGGTGGACGGATTTCAAGCCGGAGGATCATTTCAGGGGCGTGTCCAGCCGGCCGTTGTTGCCGGTTTGGTGAGTGGGGGGAAATTCCCGCTACCGGTTTTAGCAAACTGGTCCGAAGTGGCAGGAACCCACCTCTGCTACCGTCTCTGTCCTATTGTTCCCTTTTATCCAAATATACCGTGTTTCCCCGAAAAGGGTCTTATTTTCTTTTGAACCCCGAAAGAAGCGCTTGGCCTTATTTTCGGGGAGGGCTTATTTTAGCGCATGCGCTCAAAAGCCTGATTGGGCTTATTATCCAGGGAGGTCTTATTTTCAGGCAAACACGGTAATAGCAGGTCATATGATGTGAGCATTTTTAAGATTTGATTGCTGGTTTGTTTACTTCTCAGGTCTGGGAGTTGTTGACATCCAGAGAAATTAAATGTATAGTATATATAGCATTAGATTATGTTTTGATTAGCATTAGTTTCATTTTTACTTATCTGTGGCTTTGGAGTAGCAGAACTCTCAATTGCTTTAGTTACAAGAATGAAAAATTATTGTTGTCATTTTAATTGAGTGAATATGATGTTTTATCTTCCCATGATGGAAACACGATTGTAGCAAGACATTTTCTCCATAAATATAGCACAAGCAAGCCAAGTTTATGACTCTCTCTCTCTCTCTCTCATTCTCAAATAATTTTATGTATAGCATCCTAAGATAATCATTTCTAATATAAGAGCAGATTGGGGGGAAAAATAAAACTAATAGATCCTTTACGCTTGGTCTGAGTATCAGTACTTCGCAGCCAGCGTCCTCTTGACTTCTCTCTGGAAAGCATGAACCACATTTTATCCTTTTCTTATCCCCATGAAATAAAGGTTCATGCTAACACCCTGTAGAATCTTCCAGCTGTGATTTTTCATTAAGAAGCTGGAATAATTATATCTTGGGCCCAAGACATTATCTTTTCTCAGAAGAACAAAATGGCTTAGCCGCATATGGCAGAAGCTGACTGGAGAAAAGATTTAATGCTGGTTACGGGACAGTGATGTCTACTGCGCATACCTAGCTGAGTGTTGAGCCTTTTGATATCGTCTGTCAAGGTTGCTAACCTTTTGAACCATCTGATCAGTCTGGATTATGTCTAGACTGTGATGCTAGGAGACAACTTCTCAACTTATGAGTCATTGTTCTATGAGTCCCATGGGGTTCTAGCCCCTCCCGTCTTTGGTTCAACATCTATATGAAACGATTGTGAGACCATCTGGAGTTTTTGGAATGGAGTGCCATCACAAAGATAGCATCCAGCTGAATTGTTCCATACCATCTGGATCCAAGGAAGCCATAAATATCTTTAAATGCTGCTTACCTTTAATAATGAGCTGGGTGAGGGAGGAGAAGCTGGCATTAAATCAAGACAAGGGGGAGGTTGAAACCGGCTTGGGATGGAGATGCATTTTCCTGAAAATGTTCTGTAACATCTCTGGATTGATCCATCTTGAACTAGTCTAATTTGAGAGAGAGAGAGAGAGAGAGAGAGCGCTGTGCTTGGGTTACATTCCCTTCTGTGTGGAGCTGCCCTTCAAAATGGTGGAGGTTGAAATAGATATAAAATGCATTAGTTAAACTGCAAACTCTAGCGTAAGATCCCAAATGACATTATGCCTCCATGAAAGACCTGCCCTGATTTACCAATTACTTACTCAGCATTGGAATGCATAAATAATTATGAATTATTCATTCATTCATTCATAACCTTTCTGTGCTGCCTAAATCAACTAATTTTGGGTAGCATGCAATAAAGCCATCAATCAAAAACTAGCAACAGAAATAACTCTTCAAACCAGATTAAAATATACAATAGCCAACAATATAACTAAAGGATTTCTGATTGTTTACTCCTAGGAGCCAAAATTCTATTTGAAAACTATATAGTTTTTGATGCCTTCCAGAATACCAAAAGAAAGGGAAGGGGCCAAGTTATATTTGAGGGAACGTATTCCATGATTAAAGGAACCATAGAGGATATGGTGACCTATTCCCCCTTGACCTTCTCTAGACGGGCAGACAAGATGGCCACGTGATAATACCCAATGCCAGATCATGTGGAGTTTCTACCAGCACGTTGAAACTGGCCCAGACAACCAGTGCAGTCAGAAACAGATGTAATTTTGAAAGAGTGAGTTTCTCCTGCAAGTAGTCCTCAACTTACAATCACAACTGAGAATCATTACAGTTGTTAAGTGAATGATGTGGTCATTAAGCAAATCCAGCATTGACTTTGCTTGTGGGAAACTGGGCTGGTAAATTCACAAATGGCAATCATATTAACCCGGGATTTTTATTTATTTATTTATTAACAGAGTTGGAAGGGACCTTGTAGGTCATCTAGTCCAACCCCCTGCTCAAGCAGGAGACTCTACACCATTTTTGACAAATGGTAATCCAATCTCATCCTGAATGTCCCAAGTGTTGGAGCTCTCACAACCTCCGAAGGAAAAGCTGTTCCACTGGTTGATTGCTCTCACTGTCAGAAAGTTCCTCCTTATTTCCAGGGATGCTGCAACCGTCATAAATTCATGTCAGTTGTCAAGTGACAGAATTTTGATTACCTGACTTTGGGGATGGCATAATGGTTGTAAGTGTGAGGATCGATTGTAAGTCACTTTTTTGAGTGCCATTGTAACTTTGATCAGCCACTAAACAAATGGTTGTATGTTGAGAATTACCTGGAAGGTCTGAATAATCTGTTTCTATGCTTCCTTAAGGGTAAAACTCACATAGAACATGTTTCGTTGATCCAAATGATTAGACTGTGGCAAACAACAAATATTTGCAGATCATTTCCCATCTGTATTGTAGTAACGACCCAGTTCTAGGATATTGTCTTTGTGGGATCCTTAGCGCTCTCTGAGCTTGGTGATTTTCTTGCTAACACTGATGATGTTACCTAGTTTGATAATGAAACATCTGCAGGAAAACCACCAAGCTCAGAGAGCACCAGAAGACCCCCAGTTCATTCCTGAGCTACAAATATTCTCTTGTCTTTGTTGGTTGGGACTGAGATTACCTGGGTCAAAGCCCTTGATCCCCATGGAAGCTATGAATTCCTGAGCCAACTGGACTCTTCTCTTGGGTTATGCAGATTGAAAACCCTCTCAAATGAACAGCCTTACAGGCTCACCACTATCCATGTTATGAGGTCCAGGTATAGGTGGAAAGCCACCAACAAGCAGCAGGATAGTCTGTGCACCAACAGCGACCTCAGTTGGTCTTTGTAGCCAAGCTTCAGATAGATGGTTTTGCATCCAGGATTTTTTAAAACCAGCTATGCATTTGGTCACTCATCCACCTTGGTAGAAGACTGTTCCTCTCATTGTCCAATCAGATTTTCAAAGTACCAAGTTTTTACATTCATCTCTCAAAAATTCATGGATGGACATGGTCTTATTCCACATTGATCTAGCATTACTATTCGTTACATATTTATCCATAAATGTAAAATACAACCAAGCAGACTTGCATATCCCTTACTTATCTCCTGCTAGCGTTGAATTATTCCATTTACTCTTGTGTATATTTATGCTCTGTTCCTAACACATTCAGCAACCAACTTCAACTCCATGTTCTTGCAAAACATTCAAGTCTACTCTCTTTATCATATGCATTCTCAAAATCTACAATCAAAGAAACCTTCTTACATGTACAGTATTTCAGTTATCTGCTGAAGGACAAAAATCTGGCCTGTAGCCCTCCTATCAGCAGAATTTCCAAGTTGAACTCTCTGGGGCCTCTTGATTTTTTTCAATTACAGAATATCAGAGTTGGAAGGGACCTTGGAGGTCTTCTAGTCCAACCCCCTCCTCAAGCAGGAGACCCTGCCTACACCATTTCTGACAAATGGCAGTCCAATCTCTTCTTGAAAGCCTCAAGTGATGAAGCTCCCACAACTTCCGAAGGCAAAGCTGTTCTGTTGATTGATTGTTCTCACTGTCAGAAAATTTCTCCTTATTTCCAGGCTGAATCTCTCCTGGATTAATTTCCATCCATTATTCCTTGTCTGGCCTTCAGGTGTTTTGGAGAATAGCTTGACTCCCTCCTCTCTGTGGCAGAGAGATATCATTTCAGACAAGTGGCTGTCCATTCTCTTCTTTAAAATCTGCAATATTGGAGCACCCACAACTTCTGGAGGCAAGCTGTTCCACTGGTTTATTGTTCTGTCAGGAAATTCCTCCTTAGGTTGCTTCAAGAAAGAATCCTTCCAGGTACTCTGAACAAATCAAGGCTCTTGGTGTTTTAATTTTTTTTTCATTATTCTCGTTATTTTTTCATGTATACTAATTTTCAGACACATGTACAGTTGTCACCCACACATTAAACAAGCCAGCATACAGCTATTCCATCAGCAAACCATGTACTATATATGTTTCAAACGTTTTCCACTTACACTTTGTTTCTGAAGCCTTACAGATTTTCAGCATTCTCACAGCATTTATTATTTCCATTCCATCAGTTTTTTTCTTGTACATTAACAGTTGCTCATCTCAATTCTGCTGTTCAACAGAGCACAGTCATTCCTCTAAAAATCTGTAAAATACTCCTAAGAGAAAAATTAAAAAGTTTGGTTGCCTTTAAAATAAAAGCACCTTTGGGAGAACCATGACCTGGATGAATGAGCACTTTCATATACTTGTAAAAATTTTCCTTCCAAGGTTCTCCCATTTCATATTTTTCCTAAATAATGTCATCACTTTTGTTTTTAAATTCGTATCTTAGCTCCTTTGGTCCTTTTCATCTATTTCCAAAACCACTTTTTAAAATTTCCAAAATACTGTGCACTCTCTCTTTAAAAAAAAAAAAGAAATGTAATTGTTCAATGTCCTCTTTGACAATTTTCGTATCTATCTTTTTTCTTCTGATACAATAACTTTCTTCTAACCTCATTTTTGCAGCAACCATTCTCTTTGTGTAGTAGGTTTTAAGATGCTGAAATGGCATCAAGGAGACGCATATTCAAGTCCTCTTGCAGCTCAGGCTACCTCATAGGGAGGTTGTGGGAGAAAATGGGAGAAGGGATGTTTCATAACATTTTTCATAGACAACTCATAATTTTCTCTTTCTGCAGTCATTCTAAACTCATCTAGTTTCTCTCTTCTTTTCTTCCATGTCAATTTTTCCCCAGGGTCCATTCTTAATACTGAGGCCCAGTTTGATCTAGTAATGTTGAGAAACTTCCAGCTAGACTGGAAGGAGGGGTCAAGCAAGGGCCTAGCTTGGAGTCCTTGCGCAGCCTCAAGTGGCATAAGGTTGACTTCCCCCAAGATCCACGAAGCCTTATCTGCTTGTTCCCAGGGGAAGGCAAGCAATCTGGTGAGATTGTTGTATCACAGGTGGTAAAAAATAAAGTTATTGACTCTTGCTATTCATGAGTGACTCTGGTTGCTTGCACCTGGCAAGTGGTTAAGGCACCAGATGAGAAACTGGGAGACAGTAAATGTGAGTGTCGCCATAGCCATGAAAGCCAGCTGACTGACTTTGGGCCAGTCACTCTCTCTCTCTCTCTCTCAATTCATCACGTCAGGCTCAGGTGACACACTGGTCAAGCAAATCTGGTGGCAACTAATGGATCAACAATGAGTTGATTAAAAAAAAAAGCAGACCCTGTGCATTTGTGAGAAAATGCTAGGAAGAAAAGAAAACTATTCTTAATAGTTCTAAAAATGATTTATTTCACATTGAGAAACTTTTATCACTTGCATCCTTCGCTAATTCTCTGAATGGACCAAACATATTTTTTTTCTATGCTCTTCTGTCTTGTTTCCAACTATCCATTGATAATAATCTATGAGAATAATTTTTCTCTTGGGCTTCATTCATTCAGAATGTTGCACACTTTTCTGCCAAGTCGTGAATCTTTAATTATCACTATTCAGTGGAGTGTAACATACAACTATAACCATTTCATGAATTCCTATTTTTATTCACACCCACAGCAATCTTAAGTGTCACCAACTTACCCTTTCCAGCATCCATTTAAGCCCTAACATTCATAATTAAAGCTAAACCTTCACTTCTATGCACATATTTTATCAGCCTCATTTGACAAAGATCAGGCCACTTTCATTCAGTTCTCTTAAAGCCTTTATTTTCAGAAACACTCAACATGTCTATTTTTATTCTTTTCATTTCTTTTGTTAATTCTTTAATTTTACCATGTTTTCCTTTTCTACTCCAAGTTGCAGCTTTCATTCACCATCAACCCTTACCAGGTGGGTCCAGAAATACGGATTTCCATTGCCCTTCATAGTCTTATAAAAGGCATATTAATGCCTTTTAAATAAATAAGGAAAAGATAAACTAAAGTCCCAGCCTTCTACATGCCCATATCATCCACAGTATTCTGTTTTATCTATCGCTGCACAATTCCAGTCACTTCAGACACTTTTTTTGCAAATATGTCACAAGTGCAGTCAAAGCCCGGTTCTACTCATGGAATATTCTAAGCTAGATAAACTATCTAATTTAAATATTAATTTGTAGGCTAGCAGCTGCTGACTACATCTCATCAACTAGGAAATACTTGTACTCGTACATATCCAGATGTACTCGTAATTTGTTGTGGTCAGGTAATTTCACATCATGTAAATTTACATTATGTTCTGAACCCAATTTAAAAAGGAAAACCACACCAAAGAAATCGGTACAGAAGCTCTAAATTACCAACATCCTAAAAGTCCATAGTGAATCTACAGCTTAAGGGTTTTGTGAAAATCCTGAATTGATCTTTAATTTGTTTATCAAGGCAAATCACAATATTCAGAAGAGAAACAATAATAGAACCAACATATTATTTGTTTGTTTTTATACCTGTACTAAACTAATTAAAAGAATACACACACACACACAAACACACACACACCGCTATATATAATTATTAATTAATACAATTTCAAAATTAATAATCATTATAATAAAACATTGGATTTGGAAACTATATAACTCCCCCAAATGTCTCATATTACTCAAAAATATTCCTCCTTGCTTCTTTGTTGAAAAATACAACCTAAAATTTGTACAATGATCAATCTAGGGCCTTATTACCAATTCCTAGAGTCTCTGAAAATTATGGATAAAACAAGACCAAATCATATGAGTTAATATTCCATCTGAAGTAACATTTCTAACTGCAAGATAATTGTAGCAGCATGTGCTATTGTTCTCTAGTATGTAATATTTATAGGGGTTTTGGATGTTGTCTTGGGAAACAGATTCCACGTTGTTTAAAATAATCCTCAGCTGGTGAGTCAGGATATTCAATATTCAAAACTTGGTATTCCACAAATTGTATAAATAACTTCTATCAATGTCTTGACATTTTTCTCTTTTTAAATATGTAACAATCCAGAGTTGTTCTGGAGTCTGGAGGCCCTGGGAATGAAGTTCATAAATAAATAAATGTGTCTATATAGTTTCTGGCAGTCAAGCTAACTCAAGAAAGATTTATTTTAACAATTATACAGTAAGATTATGAGTTCCTCTGCATTAGATGTGTTGGCTGGATAGCCATCTGTGAAAGGTACCGTATTTTTTGGACTATAAGACGCACCCATATATAAGATGCACCAAGATTTCAAAGAGATAAGTAAGAAATAAAGTTTTTATCCTCCCCGACCCCAGGAGCATTCTGAAGGCCTTCCAAATCCTCTGTGCACTCTGTTTTTTTGTAAAAACGGGCCTGTTTTTCACCTGTTTTTGCGAAAATCGGGGTGCACAGAGGGTTTGGGAGGTCTGCAGACTGCTTCTGAGGGCTAGGGGAAGGCAAAAACACTCCCATTTTTGTGGGAAATGGCCTGTTTTTTGCCCATTTTTCACAAAAGCGGGGGCGGTTTTGCCTTCCCCCAGCCCACAGAAACACTCTGCAAGCCTCCCAAACCCTCTGTGCACCCCGTTTTTGAGAAAAACTGGCCCGTTTTTCACAAAAATGGGATGCAGGGGCGGGGTTTCAGGAGGCCAAAATTGCTGTATTCGGTGTATAAGATGCACCAACATTTTCACCCTCTGTTGGGGGGGGGGAGAAAGGTGCGTCTTATATTCTGAAAAATACGGTATTTCCTATGTGGATTCCTTGTCCTGAATTGAAAGTTGACAACTGAAATGAAGATCTTATTGCATTGTCTTCTTCCCTCCCTACCTTCTTCCTTCCTTCCTTCCTTCCTTCCTTCCTTCCTCTTCCTCCCTTCTCAAAATAAATACAATCCAATTGAAATTGAGTTGTATGGTACTGTTACGTACCATAATGTGTGAATACTGCTAGAACTTCACTCATATCATTCCAGGTCACCATAAAAGGATTTGGAGAAACATATCTGTAGATTTCCATAGACATGAGACTTCTATTGTTCTGATTGACTGCAGGACTGCTGTAGGTGGAGAGGTGGAAGATGATACTTGACAGATGGGAATTTTTCACTCTCACCACTGCCTTCACAGACATGACGCCAGGTAGAACTCCTAAGCAGGCATAAGATGTTAGGTCAAGCTTACTCCAGGCTGTCCATATTGATGAGGCCCATCTGTTCAACAGCTATTCCAGAGATAGCTTTTCCATTGGCACCATAGTATCATTATTAATTTTATCTCTAGTCGAAGGCCATGTAGCAGCAAACCAATTCTGCCGGCTATGCGTCACAATCAGATGCTTCTTTTAATCTAATAATATGGTTCCTACAAAATATACAGAGAGCAGGACTTCCTCCACAGCTCTGTTTGGGTTTTGCCCCAAGCTTCCTCATTTTGCCACCTCTGAGCAAGAGATGGAAGTCTCCTTTGAACGGCCAGCAAGCAGCGATGTCTCAATCCTGGTCCTGCTCTCAGCCAGGCTCAATGAGTCCCTTCTAGTTTCAGTTCCCCCTCTGTAAATGGGAATGACGGATGGTACCCAGATCATGAATCGCGTTGCAAATTAAAGTGATAAATGCCCCACAAGTAATGCAGAGTGTGGTAAGTGAGACAATGTGATGGATGGTTACAAAGAGGAATGAACAACGTGAGTTGGGAAAGGGGATTCTTGTGCAAGTGTTTTTATGTTGCTTTTCTCTTTAGGTATAGTAGATAATGAGTGTTTCTACAACAACAACAACAACGGACAAAACATTTACTGAAACCAAACTGAAAAAAAGCAGTAGTAGAATAAAGACACAATCAAGTATCAAGGGTGGGTACCACAATATAAAGGATTTATATTTGATACTAAGGCTGTCCCAAGTCGTTTCACAGCCTGTCAAAGGACAAGCTGGTCCTACTTGCCTCCTCCAGCTCTGTGTCGTGTACAGACGCAGATTGTATAATCAGGCAATTCCTCTTCAAACAAAGCTGTGAGAAAAAACTCCTCCACTACATCCAAGATCATTAGGCTTCCAGCCAGGGGTGAAATTCAGCAGGTTCGGACAGGTTCTATAGAGTACCGGTGGCGGCAATTATGCGCCATTCGGAGAAGTGATAAATCGCACCACTGACCGGACCCTCCCCTCCCCATCACTCCTTCCGTCCTCCTTCTCGGACTCATACACACAGAGTAAACATGAGAAGGAGGCAAGAAGCAGCCAGGTTGAACGCTAGAAGACTTGGCTGAACGTTTCTGTCGGTTCTGTGGGCGTGGATTGGTGGGGTGGCGCCGCCCCACCTTGCTGTGAGTGATGTTAAGTTGGCCACGCCCACTCAGTCACATGACCCACCAAGCCACGCCTGCAGAACCGATAGGGGGAAAATTTGAATGTTGCTCCTGCTCTCAGTGTATGTTGGGAGCAAAAGATGAAAACATTGGCATCTTTCCCCTGAGATCATGATTTCTTTCCCTAATGAGAGAACCGGCCCTCCTTATCACTACAAGAGCAAAGAATTGAGAGGATCTGTTTTAGTGTAGCTAGATGACTATCCCATAGATTGCCCCATGTAGGAGGTGACCAGGCTCAGCCCAAGGGAGAGGTCAAGCACGTAATCAGTCTCGAGTCCCTTTGCATCCCATAAGAGCCCTAAGTTCAGCCCCCCTGGAATTCCATTGACTTTTATCTACCGCCAATTTGCTTTGATCATTAGCACAAGTAGCCCTCAAAGTTACAACATCACTGAAAAAAGTGACTTATAACCGTTTTTCACACTTATGACCCATTGCAGCCTCCCCATGGTCACATGATTTACATTTGGATTCTTGGCAATTGGTTCATATTTATGACCGTTGCAGCGTCCCGGGATCACAGGATCCCCTTTTGCGACCTTCTGGCAAGCAAAGTCAGTGGAGAAACCAGATTCACTTAACAACCGTGTTACTAATGTTAACAACTTCAGTGATTCACTTAACAGCTGTGGCAAGAAAAGTCGTAAAATGGGGCAAAACTCACTTAACAAATTTCTCACTTAACAACAGAAATTTTGGCCTCAGTTTGTGGTTATACATTGAGGACTGCTTATAGTTCGGATTCTTATAGAGAGAGCATTAGTATATAATAGCAATAGCACTTAGACTTATATACCACGTCACAGTGATTTACAGTCTTCTCTAAGCGGTTTACAGAGTCAGCCCACTGCCCCCAAACTGGGTCCTCATTTTACCCACCTCAGAAGGATGGAAGGCTGAGTCAACCTTGAGCCTGGTGAGTTTCGAACTGCCAAACCTCTGGCAGCCAGCAGTCAGCAGAAATAGCCTGCAGTACTGCGTTCTAACCATTGAACCACCACGGCTCTTAATAAATTCGTTCAGTTTTAGTAGGACATTGAATTTTAAAAAGCCCCCCAAAATATGTTCAGTTGCAGTATTTCCATGACATTTTCCATAATATGTTTTAAATCCACACTTTATCATTATTCAGCTGCTGAAGCAAATAAATGTATTGGAAAATTCAGAGGAATACACAACCCAAATTGCAACTATGCTACACAGCCTACCTATTACCAGATAAATGGTCAGGTTGCATAAAAATGTGGATCAAAATTATCCCCACTCTTAACCTTTTAAAAAACCCAGCTTCATTTAATCATATCACTATATTTTTCACATGGATGCTGCTTAACTATAGAGTCACATTTCCATAAAGAAGAAATGTATTTTTGACTCTTTCACTAGAGAAACATTCAAGCTACACTGAATTAATATGATGATGCTTAAGACATAAACGATGAGCTGCTAACTTCAAATAGTCCTGATCTAAACATTAAAAAATAAGGCTTCATAATACAACTATGAGTACTCTTTCATAACACAACTATAATGCAGGAGAATCTGCAAAGCAAGATTGATTTCAGAATCTTCTTATTGAACATGGTACTCACTATTGGCAGGAAGGTATATATATGGGGAGGGCAGGAAGTGTGCTCTCCTTGCTTAGCAGTGTAAAACAAATGAGCTCATAGATTTGTATCAGAAGGGAGATAAAATACAGATTAATCTTTGCAGCCAAGATCCAAGATATACTAATTTTAAGGCGTATTCACTATTACCTTACAAACTAAAGACCATTCAAGTGGCATACAGAATATATTGCAAAGCCAGCACTTATCCTTAAGACTAACACAAAATGATATAATATTTGAAGACTTAAGAGAAAAGGAGACAGCAAAGTATACTCTGATTAGGAAGAGAGAGAAAACCTTGATCATTAAAAATTATAGGCAATATCAGAAACCAACACTTCTTTTGTAATTAAATCATAAATTAAACCAACAAAGATGCAGTCACAGATCAGTGGATAGCTACACTCCTGGCTGGATGTGTCATACATGGCATTATTAGAACCAATGCCCAATGAAAGCAGAAAACGGAATTGCTCAATATTCAAACACTAGCATTTGCACTAATGTAGAATTGTAAATATCAAGATATATACCAAATACATATGTGCACATACAAACAGACAAAACACAATTTTGATTTGCAAAAAAATCCAAAACCCTCTTCTGCTTAAATCATGGACCCCAGCCTACCAATCGGAGGCATCTTGTATAAATAAGAACAAAATATTTTCCTTTCTGTGATTACAGGGGAATTGCGAAAGCCAATCAAGTCGCCATATGCCAAAGGAGCTGCTTTCATATTCTCTTTAAAGTAGAGCTGCAGCTGCTCTTCTGGAGCGATTAAAACCCCTGCAGTGGGAAAGGAAGAGCAACTGGAGGGCTAATTCACACCTCCCAAGAGGCAAGGAAGCCGCTTCATTAAGCACACAGTGGTCAAGACCCTTCCCCAGCAACCTTATCCATAAATAACAAGTGACACATGTGGTCTAATGTAATCCCCCTGAGAAAATAAGAGTCTGCCAGACTTAAAGGAAAAGCTGAGGCATCAAAGGGAAGGCAGGCACCTACCTACTACCTGGGGAAAAGCTGTCTGCAGGCACAAATTGATGGGGGATGGAAGCAAGCTAAAGGGAGGGGAGGGTTTACCTAGAAGAGATAAAAGTAATGTGGCGGATTAAAAAAAGAGGCAGTTGACATTCTCCAGAGAAGAGAGCATCATTTTGGGACCAGAGAAGGTTTATGCTACACCACCATTACAATCTTTCCCACTGGAAGCCAACCTCATTTCCCTACCTAGTGGGGGAAAAAACAACCTTTTCTAAAAATCGCAGAATCTTCTAATGAAGATCGCCCCTTCCCTGGCTTGATTTCTTTCTTTTCTCTTCTCTATTCTCTTTAACTGAAGGGGAAAAAATGAATTCTAGCCTCCTGGTCCTTACCCGTCTACCTAAAGGCAAGTCGTGAGATGGATCTGACGCAAAGGAGGAGATGGGGAAAAGGCGACGGGGAAAGGGACCGAGATGGCCGCAAACTCCGTCAGAAAACAAGGAGGCCGTTTACATAATTGCGGGAGGGGGGGGCAGAGTATTTTCGGCCCAGAGGGCCCCGGGAACGAGTAGATGCTCTCTCTCTCTCTCCTCGTCTGCGAGCCTCCATCCAGCCTTCCAAGCGCCAGGCTAGCCGTCCGCCATCCTAAGAGGAAAGCCAAGTCCCCCACAGGCTGCTTTGCCGAGGAATAAAATGAAGAGAGGAGGAAAAGACCGAAGCAGATCTAAAGAAAAGGGAAGAATTGGAAGGAGAGGCATCCTTCGAAGTGCCCCAGGCGCCGAAAGGTCCAAATGGGACGCCGAGGATGCCATTCAAAGCCAAACGCTGGCGGGGTTTGGGTCGCAGGGAAGAAAACCTTTGGTCAAAAGGGCTGAAAAAAAGGGGGCACCTACCTGGAGCAGCCATGGAGGAAGACGGTGTTGACAAGCCGGCTCGCTGCTGAGGACGCCCGGTGGCGGCCGCTGAGCCCGGGCGGCTCTTCAGCAGCAAGAGGAGGAAAAACGTCGCGGCGGCCAATCCCAGCAGCGAGGAGGACGGCGGACGCCCGCGAATCCCAGGCATGGCGGCCAGCCGGAGGGCAGCGGAGGCATATTGCGGGCGACGAAGAGCGGCCAAACGGCGGGAGCGCAGCCGCCCGGCCGCAGCTGAGCCGCCCGCGACGCGAAGGAAGCAGCTCCCAACTCTTTCACCCCGCACGCGCCTCCGCGCCTGGGGGAAGGCGGGGTGGTGGTGGCAGGAGGCGGCTCTCTTGCAACCACGTGACACGGAGGGAGGAGGCAGAGGGAAGATGGGTCTCCCCCCCTGCATCCCCGGGGGAATTGTTTTATCGACGCTCACCTGTGCGTTGTTATGTTTGGGGAGGTGCCCCCATCCTGGAGGCCACCTGGTGCCTTCCAGATGGTTTGCAAGTCAACACCCAGTACACCCAGACGCCGCCAGATCCTGGAAGTTGTAGTGTCTGGAAAGTTCCACTTAGATTTGGGATCTGATTTGAGGCAGCCTGCTGTCATTTCTCTTGGCGAATATCTTGTTGTCCAGAAATGGTACCCGAGTGTCCCTTCCTCGCCAAGATGCATACATGCCTCAAGCGAGTAAGGTTGGGGGTGGTGATGCATCAAAGATCAAGCATGGAAGGAGGGAAGTAGAGAGAAAGAGAGGGGAGAAGGGAAAAGGGAGAGAGGAGAAAGAAGACGAAAGGAGATGGATTGTTGTTGTAAAATTGGGTGAAATATGGTGTACAGGAGAAAAGAAAACAGATGGGCAATTTCACATTTTTCTTTTTACTTGTGGGCTACTCTATTGAAATTACAATGAAAGATAATATGGTGAATGCTATAGCATATACGTCTAGATGGTATTGTAGACTTGTTATTTATATGAAAATAAAAATTTTGTGTAAAAGATAGGGGTAAATAATATGGAATAAGAAAAATAGAATGTAATAACTATGAATACATTTATCTGTAATGAAATGTATGATACTCAAGCACCACACCATTCACCATTCACATATGTATACATTTTTTTAAAATAAAAACTTTAAAAAAAAGATCAAACATATACTGGTTTCATATCATTTTAACTGAGAATTCCCCTGGAACCATAATCAAATAATAGATTATGTCTGTCCATGTGGGTTTTATCCTATCTATTGGAGCTAACCCATGATGCAAAACCAGATCCAAGTATAGATCCTGTTAATTGTGTGACACATTCACATTAAATCTTCAAACCAAAGGCTGCATTTGCAAAGAATGAGTCACCACACTCCCAACAGTTGGTGACATCATTATGACACAACCATGGAGATTCAAATAAACCGTGACTCACAAAAATGTACACGTTTATACATCAAGTTCCAGATAGCTTGCAGCTGTCAACTTTTGACATCAGGATGGCATAAAATGTTGATCGGATTCACCTGAAATCTCTGTGAAAACACAGATCACACATTTTGGCAGCCACCAGCCATCAGAAGTACAGATCTGAGAATTCTAGCATTGTTATAGTGAAAGTGGTTTGTTTTTGAGGCATGGATCTTCAGTCTTAACAGACTGGTTTTCTCAACAGGCATAAAGAGTCAAATCACAACTCTGGGAACATTTGGTTCCACAGTGATACACAATTAATATTCATTTTATTTTGGATCCACCAGAAACCACAGAAAATTACCTTTGTCCTTATGCCATATCTGTAACTAGCCATGTTAGTTACAGATTTGGCAGCTTTTATCCTCTTCTTTGCAGCTGATGTCTGCTGTCTGCAGTTCCAGAAGCAGGGCATTCATCAATGCCCCTATTAATTTGTTCCCTTGGTCAACAGGTCATGAAGATAATGGTCTTCAGCAAAGTTAGGTCTACAACATATATCTTTTTATGTTATCATGGGTAATCACTTCTGCCTGCCACATCTCCCGCCACCCACTCCACTTACTCACTGTAAGCTTTTAAAATATATCTCTGAAGCTTATGCTACTTTGCAAGCAACAAATTTCACTTTAAATATTAAATCTCTGTCCCAGATCCACATTTCTTTAGCATTACAAGGACACAAAAAAGCCTTTGCATTTATGATTACATGTAGATTGATCTTGTCCATGACTTAGAAGTTATTGAACTGGAAACTATGTCAAGATTTCAAGGGGAAAATAAGATGTACCAAAACAAATAAAGGTTAAAAAGGGGGGAAATCAATTAGAAATAACATATTCTACTGTGACAGTCATCTGAGGATTCTTAATTAAAAAGTAAAATTACTGATCTAAAAAATACAGCTTTTTTTAAGGTTAGCATTTGCTCCCAAGGACTGAAAAATAATCAGCATCACTTCAATTTTTAAAATGAATGGTGAGGGTACAGAAAATTTGTAGGCATAAGCACAACAGGTGAAACAATAGAAAGTATTACTAAAAAGAAAACAATACTGATGGGGAAACAAGCTTTGCAGAGAAGGGACTGTTTTAGCTTTTTCTTGCCTTATGAATCCAGTTTTTTTTTTAAATCATCACTGTATACTTGGGCACAACATTTTATCAACATTGTGTACATAAACTTTTTTTTAAGGTAAAATCATTCTTCAAAGACTACTGAATATATACAGCAGCCTTGGAATAAAAGGACAAGTCCCCAAAACGTGGAAGCAGAAGACAGGGATAAATTAACAATTTTAAATGGAGGAGGTGTTCTACATGAGTTGATTTGCAGGAGGGATGATTAAAAATTTTTTTTTGTGAAAGTGCTATAGTAAACAGTGAGGAATGAATTGGGTATGTTTGCTAATGATTCCATATTGCCCTGGATAATAGATAAAATAAGAATTACAATGAAATCCTAAAGGAACACTTCAAGCTGGGTGAAAGGTTGCTTTTAACTTGGAGCAAAAGGATTGAAAGAGTAGATATTGTAGGTATATATCAGACATAATACAGAAAATGTAGATAATGGATGTGCCCTGCCCTCTTAATATTAGAACTCTGACTCATCTATTAAAAACCAATGCAAGCAATTCAGAAGCAGTAAAAGAAAATATTTTACACAATGCAGTTAAGCAGTGAAATCTGCTGCCATCAGATGTGGCTAGGTCAGCAGTTCTGGACTAGACAAACACAGGAAGAATCAGGCTGTTTGGATGGCTATTTGCTCCAGCATGAATCACAGACAGTGCACTTCATAGGCCAGCTAGTGATATGGGGAAGAGAGCTATTGCTTTCTACTCCAGGGATCCCCAACCCCCGGTCCAAGGTCTGGACTGCAGCACATTCAGAACCGGGCCATGGAACTAGTGGGTGAGCATGTGCACATGCGCAAAACCATCTCCTCTCTCCCACCGCCGCTGCTATTTCCAGCAGTCCACCAAACCGAAAAAATTATGGGGACACTATTCTATGCCATGTTTGTAAACTTCCTGAATTCCTTCGACCAGACTCTCCATTTATATGACATGCTGGACTGAAACCATTATGCCATGATTCAGCCTTTTACAAGATTAGGTCACTTCCACAAAATGCAATATGACCCCCGTTGTGTTGGAATGTCCTTCAGTTTAGGAGCATTTTGAGGCAAATTTTGTGCATGACGGTAATTAAAAATAGGGCTTTCTCTGAACATGTGCAACTTTACGATCTTAACGACAGGATATGTGTAATAACCATATTTCATATGGGCCTGCTTTTTTTCTGGTAGAAAGCCAGTACTTCTAGAAAGTACAGGGTTGAAGTTGATTGCTTTCGTCATGGTCTGAAGTGCACACCATGAGGAACTTACACTCTCTTATAATTCATTAGGTTAATGGGACAGCAGGCTGATCCCCCACCAGCAAACTCAAGCAGGCTTTTACTAATCTAATCATCATCAGCTGCTGCTGTTTCAAGATGGCTTTGCTGGAAGCATTAGAGTACGACTTTAAAAAATAAATCTCTCACCTTCATATAAGTCAATGTGTGAAACAAAAATACTTTGTTTGCCAAATAGATTTCCTATTGATTTAAACCCAGAGCTTGGTATATTTTATTATCCATAGAAAGCATTTGGTTTTTGCTTCCAAGAAAGCACAAAAGATATTCCATTGAGATTATTTATCAAAAATGACTGTGTGTTGTTATTGCTGGATATAAAATATCTCTCTTGGAGATTATGTGAATGTGTACAAGGACGTCAAATGTTGCTAACAGGAAACTCACTATAGCTTGCTAGCTTCAATGTTCTATCCAATCTTGAGTATTATTTTCCATTTGGGTACATACCGGTAAATCTTCATATATCAAAATAACTTTGTTGGTCCTTTAAATGGCCCAAGTCTAGAGGTTGGTTCCTAATGGTTTTGTACGGTTCTACTGAACTATTACTAACTTACCGGCACGGTTTGGTAGAACTGTTAATAACCCGGGCCTACCACGCTTCTGAGCTGGTTCTTTCAGTGGGGCCATAGGCCCTGCCATCTTGGATTTTTCTTCTGCGCATGTGCAGCTTTTTAAAAGCACTACGCATGCATGCATGCGGCACGTAAAGCACATGCATGACCGCAGCATACCCCTGAGCGAACCAGCAGTAAGAAAATTTAAAACCCACCTTTGCCCAAAACGTATCTTTTTATGGAAAAGACTACATAGATTACACAACCATTTTTCTGAAATGGTATAGGGTCTCCTGCTTGAGCAGTGGGTTGGACTAGAAGATCTCAAGGTCCCTTCCAACCTTGTTATTCTGTAAAGAAAATTGTTTTGCTGCTGGTTTTGCTCAGGGTTGTGCCTCGTGAAGGCGCGCTTGCCCACCAGTAAAAAATAGTTTCTGCACATGCACAGAAGCAAAAATTAGCAAAATTCAAAATGGCGGTGCCCATGGAGAAACGGCTTCATGGCATCATCGCCGAGTTACTAACGGTTCTATAGAACCAGATAGAACCATTAAGAACCTACCTGATATATATATATATATATTCTTATTGCCAGTTTGCTCAAAATCCAAGATGGCAGCACCCACAGAGACACCGACAGAACCGGCTCTGTGACATCATTGCGGAGTTACTACTGGTAACGGATAGAACTGGTAGGAACCCACCTCTGATATATATTTGAACAGTCATCTATGCAAGTGGGAAGGATTTGGGAAGGAGATCAAGTGACAAAAATTTTGTACATACAGAATATGAATGGAAGGTGGTTGATGTGCTTGCAGTTTCTTACATTCAAAACTTTATTCATGTAAGTGTTCATTCAATAATAAAAGCCACTTCACAAGTAGCATAGACACACACACACCTTCCATTTTTACAAGGTGTCTTTTCTCATATTAC
The DNA here is from genome assembly GCA_032467955.1 of Pseudoxenodon macrops. NCBI lineage: Eukaryota > Metazoa > Chordata > Lepidosauria > Squamata > Pseudoxenodontidae > Pseudoxenodon > Pseudoxenodon macrops. The sequence continues at coordinate 497,638 of JANHFT010002694.1, read as the reverse complement.
TTCAGACTCACTGTTTCTCACTGGTACATGAATGCCACTGCTGGTCAGCAAGAATAAAATAATTGATAGGAAAAAAATCAATATACATGTATATATGAACCGGACCATATATCAAACACTGCAGTTCAGCCTATTTAGATCTGCTGTTCAGCAAAACTGAAGAAAAGTATTTCGGAAAACTAGTAATAACATTTCTCAGACATAGAAAGCTTTATAATTTTTATCAATGACTGAACATATAAGGTTTGACAGCTCTTATATGTGGGACCCATTTGCTTTATAGTCACCGAAGAAATCATAGTAACAGTATAATATAGAAATAAAAGAAATAAAACATTCTTATATTTCTCAAATAAATCATACCCTTACATTTCCCCCCCAAAAAAGCATGAAAAGGCAAAATGTTTAAAATGAAGCCTTAGAATTTTTAGAATGGCTTTATGTATTTGGCCTCTGTGATCTTCATAAACAAATTCTTCATATAAGCCCTTGCGTTTTCCCCCTCAACTTTCTCAACTGAGGTATATGCTTACCTGTGTACTGAAAATCCATGCCAGAATCCCAGAAAATCTCAAGAAGTTCCATTCACTCCAGTGGTCTTAAGAAAGATCTTTAAAGCTCATGTGTATTTGAAAGGAATGGGAGGGTGAGGAAAGAAGGAACAAAATATGTGACACAATTCAATTACTTATGTGCTTGTGTGTAATTTTGTGATGCCAGAACCAAAGGATGGTGCATTGTACACTATACATAGTTTGTCACTTTAGTACGATTGTGGCTAACGCTGGATGCCTGGGTTGAGGTGTTTTCTCGTCCAATGTCAGCATGTTTATTTATTGATAGCATTTATATAGCCGTCCTCTTATAATCAATTCTGGGTGGCTCCCAATCAGCAGCATGCTTCTTGCACTTTACTCAGAACAAACATTTCTCTCTCCAGTATTCCCATGCTTTCAGTTACCGAGTTCTTTTTTACAATTGTACCCTGAAATTCAAGCAATTTTGTTTGATGCCACACACTGATGTTGCTGGCTGGAATGTAGCAAATCAAGTGGAAAAACTGTGGAATGGATACAAAGTCTGTGCCTAAAACTGGGAAAAGGTTAGGTGTGCTCCATTAAAAACCACATTGTTCCTCAGCATCATTACTGCTTGACCACTAAAACAATAAATAACTTAACATTTATTGTTAGGTTTATAGATGGGAGTGCACTTAGTTTGGGAACACAAGAACTTTTGTTGGCCAAGTTTGCATTTAACATTTGAGGGAGGGGAGCTGAAGGCCACTGATCATTGGGGTCTTATCTCACATGCAAGGGTAGATCTTGAGAGAATGTGGGGGGTATTACTTTTATTTTTTAATCGTGATAGCTCTTTTTGAAGGTTTAAACTAGAGTTTCTATGGGCTTTCCATCCCAGAATGGTAGGAAACTAGTCAGTATTCAGCAATCATTTTTCAAAGAGGTTTAGAAAAGGGGGCTCAAAGATTGGTTGTAAGCTGCGGGTCTCAAATTGCCCATCTATAATTTACTTAATCCTTTATAATAACTATGAACATAGGAACCAGGATTGATTGTGATTTTACTTTCTGAGATGATATTCCTTTAAACTTATTATTAAAACTGTTACTAATCTTAAATGATATTTTTAAATTTCTATGTGAAAAGTAGAGTTGAAAACTGCAATGTATATCTGAGGAAGCTCTACAGGAATAGCAGACAGCTTACTGAAATCACTATGGTTTTTATTGTTTTATACTTCCTGAAGTCTTTCAAGGCCTTCTTTTTAACCAGAAATGATTTCAAACTGTTTGTAAACCTGCAGCTTCAAAACAGAATTAAATTATTCAGAACATCTTGGAATTATTTATCCTAAATGTAGAATTTGTACTACTTGGCACAGATTTTGATTTTTTTTTTAATGTAAAAAAAACCACAGAAAATTTAAAAAGGGTATCAGAAAACGATTGCATGAATCAGTCAATTTCATGATGCTACATAAAACTGGATATGGGAACTGGTAAATGGGATCTATGATCTTCCATACAACCAAAGTACATCTTTCCAGATGAAAGATTCCATAAAATGGAGAGCAATTCCTTAAATGGGAACCATATCATGGCGACAGCGAGGTCCTCTTCTATACAGAAGTTATCCCTAAATAGTCAGTTGAAGTAGATCTGTCAGTATTTCACTCAATGCTTCGTGCTGTTCATATCTCCAAATTAGAAAAGGTGAAAAAAATTCTTCAGAAACTGGTGAGTACCTTGGGAAAGTCCAGTTAAGAAGTTCAAGAGCAGGTCTTCAGTTTATGTTCATGTTCTCTAGACAGATGTAGTTGTTACAAGTTTGCAAGTAGTGGAGGAGATCAAGTTGTACCATTAAAAAATAAAATAAAAACAAACCAACCCCCCCCCCTACCTCCTCACTTTGCCTTTTGGACATAGTAAGCAACATTGTGGCACTAAAATACATTAGTCAGTTGCACCTGTATTAGTCACAAATGTGAAAGTGATTAATATGAGGGAAACAAACATGTGTCACTTTCAGTTCCCAGTTAATTTTGCCAATAGCAAAAAAGGCATTTGCTATGCAGTCCTCAAGGATCAAAATGCATATTTCTAAAGGAAGTTGCCAATCATTCTAAATCTTTTGGTAAAAGATGCAGTTAAAATACTGCTTAAGCTTCTGAGGTCCCTTCTCCATTTTCATGAGGTTGCAGTTGTTCTCTTTCTTGTTCTTCCTGAGGTGGCCGCACACGTTTGAAGAAACCCACCTATATAATGTAGAGAAAACATTATATAGCAGGAAGCAGGATAATGTCAGGTACAAGCAACCAGAATAACTCCATGAATAGACCAAAACAGTTTCTTTATTGTTGATAAAGAACCTTTGTTGTAGATACACGTAAAACCTATTTATAAGAATCTCACCAGACTGACTGTATTCTCTCAAGATGCTATAGATAAAAGCTTTAATAAGTCTTGCCTCTGCCATTTCCGCCCATGAAGCAACACTGTGCTGGGCCACCTTTTTATTCCTTCCTCTCCTTTAGTTGATGATTCCACCACAGATATAGCAATTATTAGCAAACTTTTCTTTCCACATAAACCTTGAGGCTAGTATGTTGATTATTGGTATTGTATCAGGGAAGTTGGAAAGACCTGATATACCGTACTAGTATAATCCTCTCACACAGAACATGTATATTTGTATTAAATTTTGCGTGCCAATTTCTATCATTTCCACAGAAAACTTTCAAGCAATAGTCTCAGCCAAGAGAGCAACAGTTTTTCAATTTAATTTTCAGCTTCTCCCCAGGAAAAACTGTGGCAAATAGCAATGGACAATATTTGAACAGGTCAATCTTGTCTTCAAGTTGAAATGTCTCAACTTTGGAGCCACTGATCTACTCTCTTTGTTGGCAGGATAAAAACAGGGATGGAGACACTTCTATAACCTAGCTCCCCCACTCCACCCCGGATTTCTGTCCCTTTTCAAGCCATGGAAAGGAGTTCTGCATTTATTTATTTTTAAAATCTTATATGACTACCGATCTTACATACAAGAATTCTGACTGGCTCACAAAAACACAACAAAAGAACCATATCATCAGCATCAAAATAACTCTAAGTGCTCCCAAATAGGAATCCCTCAAACTTGAACATTCACCTTTATTGGGCTCCAGTCACACCTTAGCCCATAACTTGAGGGATGAGCCAGATCTTTCAAGCCTTTTGGAAAACTAGCAAGGTAGGGTCCTACTGGAATTGGGGAGAAGGTATTCCACAGGGCAGGGGCAGGCATGGAGAAAGCATGGCTCCATGTGTAATTGAATAGACCTGAAGTACTTCAACTGTCCTTGATATTTCTAGAAGGGCCAAAAAATCAGAGAAGCTGCCCCTCAATAACCAGACTTTATATTATGAAGGTCTTTATAGGTAATAGAAAGCATCTTGAACTGCACCCATTACCTTTTTTTGGGGGGGCACTTTCCAAAAAAGTGAACTTTCTCAATCACAAGGAGAACCTTGTTTCAATCTAACAAAGCCAATACTCCTCCAGTTCATAGTTACAAAACTTTCAGGTCTTCACACTGGATTAAAACTGGAAATTATTTCAAACATTTAGTTGATTTTTAACAAAAATGGGCAGGATTTCATTAAATACTCACTTACCTTGTGCATTATAAAAACAAGAAGGGCCAAAAGTAATAATCCTGCTAAGACAGCCAGTATGATTACCCATACTTGTACTGTCATTGGTGCTGGCTGAATACCCCACAAAATGTTTGTAGTAACCTGAAAAGGAAAGAAATGTCAACATATTTTACTGAAAAACAGGTCGAATAAACTGGGTCAGGGATATAAATAGGAGCTTCATAACATGGTACAAGATTTTCACCACCATTTGATAGGCTGAACTACATATTCCACAACAAAGGTCACAGGAGAAAATTTAATTGGCTTATGATTGAAGACCTATGGATGTTCTCAGTGCTGCAACAGAATCTATAGGATCAAGCTTTCTAAAACGTTTTATAGAAATTAAAAGTTCATGTTTCTAGCCCTTAAGACAACAAGGATATGTTTGAAAGACTAAGGAATTGGAATTCAGAAGGTAGGGGGACACAACTTGAACAAAGGGATGGGGATTGAGCCTTGGGGCTACTTATCTCCTACTTTGCCTTCTGCCTGAGCTTCTCCATCCAGCTGAAAGTCAAATGCACATGGATATCTTAGGAAGTTTGTGCATGGTATTATGAAGGTCAAAACAGAAGGCCCTTAAAGCACAGTGTTTTCTGGCTTAATTTTATTGGCTTTTATGGAACTAAATTAAATGCAGCCCATGTTTGGCAAGTGAAGACCATTCTAAACTGCACTATCAAATAAAACTGCCTAGTCACAACTAGATTTTTCTTTATAAATAGGAAACTTAAGCAAGTGTTATTGCGCATGGAAACAGCTGCTCCCCCAACAAGTGAGTCCAAATTAGACAGCAGTCTTTAGATCACATCCAAAGCTCTTTAAAAGGCTCAAATGTAATAAACACTTAAGCAGCATGTAATCAGATGGTATGAATCTGACTAGCAACTGTGTAATATTGCCTAGCAAACCACCAGAAACTGATCAGATTATTGTTTCATTTCATATTAATTACATTGACGATATTAAAACTACTTTTGATTATCAAACAGCTTACTATTGTAGAATTTTGGACATCTTCAGGAAAAGAAAGATTTTTGTAGGGGAACTCGATGACATTGAAAGAAGCTGATGACTTGAGAGAATAGGAGTGGTTTTGGTTTTCTTTCTGCCATGGGAATAATTACAGAGAAATGTTTTATTAGAATCAGCTATTATCTGTACTCAGGAGCAGAGTGAAACTGCAGGAATAATACCAGATACTTACAGTCATGAAAGTCTGAGCCCAAAGGCGAGATTTCAAATAGAGAATTGCAGTTTTTCCCCTCTCTAGGCGACCAACTTGGCAAAATATTTTTAAACAATCTGCGTTTCCACAACCCTGGCATTTAAAAAGAAGGAGGATGAAAAGAACAGTTGGTTTTATTTAGTTACTCAGCTACTTGTTAGATTTAATTTACATATTATTATTTTCTAGCCCAAGAGTTGGTGATGCAACCACACAATCACACAAAGTTACATGCAGAAAAGGGACAGAATTTCAATTGCATGGGTGTGGTTGATGTCGTGACTCTTTTGACCCATGGATGCTCCGGTATTACTCTTAATTGTATTGTACGACTGGTGGATTTCCTTCTTAACAAATTTACTGGGGGCAAAAAAGATGGAGATATAATTGAAAGAAAATATCAGAATTTTAAATAGGCTTTTTCTGGCTTCTACATCTCTGTGTTATTTGATTTATAAGTCAGGATTGTAATGCCAAAAATTATATTTTACATTTTTAGTTGATATTCATATGATGTGATCTTATGCATGTATTACTTCAAGCAAAATTAGAGCAAAAGAGAACATAAGTGTCTCTTTTCACTGCTCTTCCTTTCATTGCAGCTTTATAATGAAGCACTTTTTAAAAATATGGTGCCATCACCCTTGAAATAAAGAAGTTAGTAATACATTCTTTTAACGCTAATGTTCCCAAGAAATGTCTGGAAAAATGATTTTTAGATAAAAAATTATTCAACTGGCAAATCAGTTGCAGCAGCTTGCACATCACACATCAAAGCAGCATGAAGTACAGTGAGGAAGCAGCATTAAATCATCCCTACTAAGGACCACTGAGATTCAACTGTTTTGACCCTGCAATGACTGGGGTATTGCAATAAGACCTTCTCCATATGCAGGCTATAGTTCAACTTGCCCCTCCTGGACAATATACCATAAGGAGAAACGATGAGCTGGATGCAACAGAAAAAGGAGTTCCTTCAAGCCACGTTTTTTCCACCAGAAGTCACACATTAAGAAAGCTTACAAACAACTGTTCCTAACTGCAGCTCCCGAACTTCTCTAATTCAATCTTGATTCAAGGATTAACAATTTAGAGACTGGTTTTCTACTGGATTAATGATACTATAATATCATATATATCAAATATATCATATATATGTATGTATGTATGTATGTATGTATGTATGTATGTATGTATGTATGTATGTATGTATGTATGTATGTAGATGTAGATGTAGATGTAGATGTAGATATAGATATATAGTCTTGGCGTATTCGGGTCTTTTCCCGTGTAAGATTGAGAGTATCTTGGCGACGTTTCGACGAGATCTCACTCATCATCTTCAGGCTGGTGCTTTCGGCTTCATGCTTGTGCGAGCAAAGCATGATCAGAGCTGCTGTCTCTCTATAAATACTGGGGAGGTGTGGGGTGTTGGCTTTGTTGCTGT
>JANHFT010002694.1:478426-490715 GCA_032467955.1 Pseudoxenodon macrops | reverse complement strand
GAGGGTGGGTGGTGGTGTCATGTGTTATCTTGGGTTCGGTGTCAATTTTCGTGGCTGGGACTCGTTTGTTAACTAGGCCTAGTTTCCAGATGTCTGGAAGGCGGGAGGTATCATCGCGTTTGTTCATGTTATGAGTGAGACCTCGTAGAAACGTCGCCAAGATACTCTCAATCTTACACGGGTAAAAGACCCGAATACTAATTTATATTTCTACCAGCTAAAAGTTACCAGATTCTTAAGTCATTGGATTTAATTTAATTATTCAGAGACACTCTGTTCTACTCTGTTCATACCTGAGACATCTCTAAACTAAAGGGAACGTTTTATTAATCTTTCATCAATATTGACATTTTGAATTATTCATTGAAAAACAGCCAGACAGTTTCAATTCCAGTTAGAGTCTTAAAAGATTGAAACAATTTAAACATTCTATAGAGATAGAGAAAAAGACGGAGTCAGAGACAGAGACAGAGAAGACCGAGACAGAGAGACAAGCAGGCAGACAGGTAAGCAAGAAGGCAGATAAGGTTTCCTATTGGCTCTCCGACAAAGAAAAGAAGTTGTTCAATCATACAGTCTAGGGCTTAGAGAAAAAGAGAAAAAACTAAAGAAGAAGCAACTGTACTATCAACTTGCTCAGCAAGTAGCCCTTATTTTTGTGTCTTACTTTTAACCATAGCCCATATTCTGACTAACTACGGCAATAAATTGATTTCAGCATTTGCTTCACAGAATACTCCCAAACATCTGGTCCTTCTTTTAAAATATTGACAAGGGACTGTTTGCAAAGCAGTTAGCACAAAGATCTTACCAAAGTTTGTACATCTTCCTCTGGAACACTTAGATCTCTCCGGTGGATTTGATGATTGCGGATATCTTCTCCACTAAGTGTTTCATTCCTTTCATCTTGCTGAGAAGTTGATACCTGTATAATCAAGACAGGTTTGATTACTAGCACATTTTCTGAAGAAACTCCCAATGCTGTTATTCCACATTTATTTGTGGGTATAATAATCCATTGGAACATACTGTGTGCTTTGTTCTCCTCCCCGCATACAACATCAAAGACTTAATGTCAATGAGGAAGCCAGAAGAAGCACTGGGATGAATGAAATCAATGCATACACCCCAAAATGATAAGCTACATCAGAATGTTGGGGGCCACCTATAAAAATCACATAATATTTCATGCTTTAACCCTACAATATGTAAACTAACTGGCTGTAGATAGGATCCTTATGGAAACAAAGGGATGCCACAGTCTTTTTAACCATGGGTTGAAGCTTCTTCTTCCAGCCATTTTCATAGGTCACACCAATGCGATCACCTCTATTTATCAACTTGGTACAGGTGGCTCTGCTATCTCATTAAAATTGTTTATTTTTTTTCCATGTTTGATGCCAAACATGCTTTATTGGTACAATTATTGACAAGAATCCTTATAGTTTAACACATAGACAGTTTGTTATTCAGACAATCTAAACAGGCTTTCCTTTTACCTTGATTCTTAGTGGGTTAATCTCCATATCAGATGTACAGTTCATGGGTCCTTCAATTTCATATTTGATAATATATAAAAGGGTATTATTGTTGTATTTATATGGCCACTGAAGATTGAGCATCAGCTTGCTGAAGGTACTTGGACCGTTGTTTCTGAGCTAACAAAAAAGTGGAAAATGAATCAGTTTAACCATGTTCAATGAACCAGTCAACTTCCAAAGCAGGCTTGCACAAACTGTGACCCAGTTAGTAAAAAGGAACCAATCTCTGCATATAACAACATGAAATCTTTCATTTTACTACTTGAAGCTGGTCAACAACAAACAAATCTCAAGACTTTTCTATGCTACTTAGAAGTGCATAAACTGGCTATAAACGGAACTAGTTTAAGAAACCCTTTTGGGATTTCAACCCTTTCCTCGATTGCCAGAGTGATCGCCAGGCAAAATTAGCATGGTTCTGATTGGCAGATTCCCTTGCTTTTGATCCCTCCCACCCATACCATGAAAACAGGCAACAAACATAATCGTTCAGAACATGTGGTTTCGATCGATAAACCTTTTGCATGAGCCCATCTCTGTTGATTCCCAAATGTTCTTGACAGTTTGATACCCCTACCAGTGGACTGGCAAAAGAAATACCAATATTTTATCATGTGTGCAATTTGAGGGAAAACTCTTGTCAATTTCATTTAGTTAAAAACATTTAAAAGATATGTTTCACCTTCTTATCAGTGAACTTTTTTTTAAAAAGCCTTGTCTTTTACTATTTCACCGATGAACTTGTTAAAAAAAATACTCCATAATTTCATCTCTTTCCCTCTGTTTTTGGCTCTTATTCTAACCATTTAATCACATTTTGACTCAGTGGCTGAATAGGGCAGAAGTAACAGGGAGAAATAGTCACAGAAAAATAGCTTGATGGTCCAATGTGGAAATGAAGGGAAAAACAATCAAACAGAGAGAGAAGATTTTTCAGAAGGAAGCTGACAAGCTTGAGATAAAATAATTGTGCAGGGCCGTAAGGAGAGACAGAATGTTCTTGATACAAAACAGAGAAACCACATAGCTAAAATTTCATTTCCCCTCTTTGAAATGAAATACAGAAGGAGAACTGGGTTGCAGTCTTTGTGTCAGTGCAAATTAATTAGCACCAATTATGGTGTTGCTTTGTAATTGGCTGGCTTTAGTAATCTGACAAATAAATAAATAATCAATTCGTAGTATAAAACAATAAATGAAGGTTGTACCCTAGTAGACTGAGTGGACAGAAGACGACATGACACATTTCTTCCCACGAACAAATGATAAGTGCCACATATACATGGTTGATTGTGCAGATCAACCCATAGAATATGGCAATGTATGGGTTGCATTTAGCTTAATAGCACCAAAATACGCCTGGGATAGAGAAGGTCAGAAAGATGACCTTGATAATGGTAAGCACATAGTTACAGAAGGCTGCAGTATTCCATATACCATATGTATTAAACTGGCCATGCCGGTTGGGGCATGCTGGGGTTGAAATCCAGTACTTCCAGAGGGCAAAAGTTTAAAGAAAGCAGGAGTAAAAGAGTGCCTGAAGAAGGTGCTTGGCTTTTCCTTTGGAAATCAGTAGACTACCCACAGGGTCATCTGGTCAGCTTACTGGTACAACAAGAGATAAAGGTGAAAAAAAGCCTTTTGCATCTTCAGACCCATGATTATTATTTACCATTCTGAGCGTCAACATACCTCATAGATGTGTTGAACTAAAGGCCCTATGTCATCCTCTGTTTCTGGATTTTCTTTTGGTTGCCAGTTGGGAATTGGGAGGAAAATATGATCAGGAGAAGAGACCCTAAATTGGGTGAGGAGCAAACAGAGTTGAATGAACACAGTACATGGAGCAGAACCCTCAAATCAAGACAGAGGTTGTGAAGGGATCAGGACTCACCCTCTGATTTCTACAGCAGCTGAAATGGCCAGGTCCACTTGATACGAGCTCACTGGGCTTAGGTTGTTAAACAAATTGGAGCTGTAAAATAATGCAGTTACATGGTAATATTCAAGTTATGGTATGCCATCAGATTCAGAAGTTTGGCTATACCAGATATGTAGCACTGAATACTATTCAGGAGTTACGTTTTCCTGTCCCTTTCTCTCCCCACCCCCTAATCTTTTAAAAATGTGCATAAGTGTTCCCTCCCGCTGCTCTGCAGAACATCAAAAAGGACGTTCATAATGGAATACTCTCCTCACAGGAGATAGTCTGAATAATCCAGGCTCCTAGATGCCCACTAAAAATGACAAAATTGCTCTTCTTTTCATAGTTGCATTTCTAAGGTCAGTTATTGGAGTCTCTTGTATAAACATCCCAACATGTTAGATAGAATTCACATGTTTAGACAGGTCTTGAAGAAATCTAAAATAATAATGTATTTCATTATCTAAACTTATTTCCTCCTCTTGCTGTTCCTCTAGCCACCATTTACTTGCATACAAATCAATATATTACTTTTACAGCATACATAAGCATGTGTGTTCAAAATTAAACCTTTGTGGTTAAAAATAATGTTATTATTACCCATACAGGCAAAACCCATGTTACCAAAATTAGATGTTTCAGAATGTATATTTAGTGTACATTGTATTGTATCTATAAATCTTCCTAGTTTTATGTAGAACTGTATAAAAGTTAGAGTCTCTAAACTACTGTATGTTGTCTATGCAGCATACAACAAAGCAGAAAAGTGCAGTTTTAGTTACCTTGTGAAATGCAAGGAAGGAATGGACCAAATGAACCTCCAGTATACTTGTACTTTGAATTGGGTTTGGAAGTTATTGGTAATCATAATGTAGGTGTTACTTCACCATGACAGACTTGTCCCATCAACAGCCTAGCTGTTGTATTCTAACAGCCTCTGAGCTGGCCACAAGGAGTATACTGCAATAGTTCAATCATTGTTGATTTGGGTGTGAGTAATCATTGCCAGGGTACTGTTGTCTAGGTAATGATAAATGGCTCAGGTGCTGAACAAAAGTAATTATTAGGACTTAATGTTGACTTCATTCTTTCCTAATCTTCATTACAGTCTCCTTCATCATGAATGATCCATATTTTCAAGCATTCTCTCATTTTCATTTCCCCTCTTCTACTTTCCATCCCCACAAACATTCCATGTTTCATTTTTTTCCTCCCTGTCGCTAATGGGCTATTAACCTTAAATTAAAAACATGGACTAAAATTCCTATCATAATTCTGTAGTTAAGAACAACTACTCTAGGGGCCATCTTAAAAAAAGGTTTAGAACAAAGTCAATAACCAACTCTTTAAATACAAAGACCACCAAAACTATCAAATAAAAGGACACTCTGAAATATTCTAGTTCTGATACTAATGACCCAAAAGGTTAGAAATGAAACTTAATGAGATGAAATTGGAAATTTAAATTATATTTAAGACTAAAATACTATGATCCTATATTTTAATCTCTTACCACAGGGCTATCCTTATTTTAAAACATTAAAAAGAACAATAATTAGTAATAGATAATCATATTTAATAATAACAAAACACAAGCGGTAAAGTGTTCCTTACCTACGGATCTGTAGATCAAACTTGACAGAAGTATCCATCTCAGATTGTTGATGAACACTAAAATGAAGACCAGCTGAGAGCTTTAACACAAGAGAAAATATACAGGTTTTAATAGGCAACATCCAGAAAGAGACTGAAGCTTGGATACTAGCTGTGAATGTGATGTTGTATTGTCTCTCTATCTCAATCTCTATCTTGACACTCTTTCAAATTCACATCATCACAGCAGCATCACGTGATGTATCGGGATGTTTTCCCCCTTTGTTAAAGTGGCTGTGGCCGTGGTCAGTGTGTGACGCATCCAGCCCGCGGGCCAGGAGTCTGACAGCCCTGCTCTATCCCATTCTAGCAAGACTTATTCTATGGATGGGTTCCCCCTTCTTTTATCCAAAGACAGCAAACAAACAATTGAATTCATTCTAACCTTTGTTCCTGCTTTCATAGGATTTCCAAGGTCACAGACAACCAATCGAGTTTGATTCTCAGTCTTAAATGCACATGAAAGTCTTGCGAGAGCCTGCAATGAATGCAACCCACACACACACACACACAAATTAAATAGCCAAGGTACATTAGTTTATTTGGTATACCAAATAAAGTGCTGATACACATCATAAAATGATCATGATACATAAAATAATAAATTAATTGGCTTTATTTACTGGTCATCAGATGCAACAAGAAAAAATAATATGCATCTGCATTTTCTCCTTAAAGAGTGAATTAAGTTTGTAGTCTAAATTATTCACTTTTTTTATAAAAACTTTTTTTATAAAAAATTATACATTTTTTTTCAAACAGCTTCAGTCATAATTATAACTACACAATTAGGTATATGATGCAAAATTTTGTAAATATGTACCACGTCATAAATTTGGATTTAACAACAATCAGTAACAACAGTAACATATTCCTCATCCCCTAAACATCCCACAATATATTTAGGTTTCCTTCATTATATTCTTTTTGTGTCCATTCAGACTTCTAATATCAAAAACTCACAAAGATTCCAATATGTTACATTTTCCTTGGTTGACAATGTAAAACTAAACAAAATCCAGTAATAGCTTTTCAAAGGCAGAAAAACTGATTTTTTTGTTAAGAAGCCATTACAGAACAATTCCAGCAACTGTGGCATATCAAACGTGTGACCAATGCTTGGTGAAATCAAGACTAAAAGACTTTGTATCTTTCTTCTGCCCAAACAATGTGACCGGCTGCATGATCCTCTCTTTGGGGAAGGAGGCCTGGTTTCCATTTGTATTTGAGTGATGGACTGATCTGTTATCAGCTCTCACACAAGATACAGAATAGCTGGATTGGAAAGTGACACCGAGACTTTCTACATTGAAAGCATAAACTGAAGGTTTGAGCTACTACTTCAATGATTAGCAATAATAAGATCATTCATGTAGATCCACAAGACTTACCTCACTGTTGCGAACTATACCAATGAAGTCAGCTTGTGGTGGGATGGTTACAAAGAGTTCAGCTTCATAGGCTCCCTCGCCTAAGTTCTGAGTGTTGACAATTAGGGTTAATGGATTGTCGTCTCCAATGTAGATTTGCTTCTGATCACTGCAAAAGATCAAGGCAAAATAAAAGTGATCAAAATATTTTCCCAAATGAGACCTGTAGTCCAATGTCAGGTTGCGAAACTGCTGTTTCTACCATCATAGAGTTCTTTTCAGAAGTATTCTGAAGCCCAGAAGCAGATTAGATTGTCATCAAATATAAATGCAAAAATTACAGGCAACTTATATAGTAGATTCCCATATTTTGGATAACAGTAACCATGAAAGAAGATAAAGAGGTGTTTTTTTTCCCTTTCAGTTTCTATTACATTATGGCAATTAGGATTTTTTGAAAGCTTCCAAAGAAGTAAAACTATTCTTTGCTGTAGAAGAGAGAATCTGAGCCCCCTAAATTCTGCTGCTTAGAATCATCCTAAATTTTAATAAAGTTTATGATCCTAGGCATAATAATCCAGTTTCAACTCTTAGTGAAAAAAATAGATTCTCTATGAAGATCTCTACCTAACGTGGTCTTTCAAGTCGTCCAATGGGGCATCCATCACCATGGTGATTAAGTCCATCCATCTTGTTCTGGTTGTCCTCTTCACTTTCTTTCCACCTTTCCCAGCTTTAGAGCTGTCTTTAGAGAGCTAGGTCTTTGCACAATGTATCTGAAGTAGGATAATTTGTATCTGGTCATCTGTGCCTTGAGTGAGAACTATGGATTGATTTATTTAATGATCCATTTGCTTGTTTTCTTGGCTGTTCACAGTATTCCTAGGAATCTTCTCAAACACCAAAGTTCAAAAGTGTCAATGTTTTTTTTTTCTGTCTGACTTTTTCAAGTCCAAATTCTTCACTTCCATCCGGTCTCACAGGGACTATTGTTGCTTGCACTGTTTTAATCTTTTTAGGTGTAGAACCTTCACAGCATCTGAGTATCTTGTCCAAGATCTTCACAGCTGTTCTATCAAGCATTACCCATACAAAAAATACTAGCCTGGGCTTTATCTTTATGCTTAGGAGCAATTAATGGAGTTATGGGAACCACCTTTACATCACACACAAGTTCATGTTTGAGTCCCAACACATTTTACCCCTTATAAGCTAAGGCAATCTGGGATAAATGAATGTAAATTAGAGAAATGACAGGAGGAAGATAGATATTAACTCTATAAGTGCTTATCATATCCCAAATGTTGTGTCTTCTTTGTACCTTCTTCTTGTAGATTCAATATTCCTGTTTGTGGTGGTAAACTTATATTTTATATAGGCACATTAAAAGCTACATGACAGGTCACATAGAGTGGAAAAAAGAAGGTTCTAATAGAACTTCTCTCTGTTGCTCATTTCCCCCTCCTTTGGCAAAATTATTTTGCTTTAAAATGGGACAATGTATTTTGTTGCTCATCTGGAGATTAGTCTCGAACTGAAAGTGATTTGATCTTTTGTTTCCCAACATGTGTAGTTTAAAAACATTACAACAGTTGCACATTTGGAGGACTGAACTCTGTCTTAAAAAAAAAGTTTAAATTCATTTAATTTCTTTTAGTGCAATTTAAATTATAAATTCTCTAATCACAGTTTCCATGATAGACAAAGTACAAAGCTATAGTTAACAAGCAAACTTTGATTTAACATTATGAATTGTTGTGAAAATGAAATACTGTCTTGTTTGTTAACAAGGCAATGAGCAAGGCAGTCAGCAGAGTTTCTCAGTGTAAATAAAAAAATCAGATTTAATTAAATGCTTCCTATCTTCCAACAAAAGTAAAAGGGCTGTGCACGTGAGTCTTAAAGTAAGAAAGAGTCTTTCTTACTTTAAAAAGTAAGTATAATATATATGTTGAATTGAGTGAATGTTAGCAAATCAAGATGGGCATAAAAGGGGTGTTGGTCTTACCTGATATGCTCCTTCTCGTAGGGTAGAGATAGCATCCAGGCATGGGATGTCCTCGTCTGTTCAGCCAATAGGACTGAGTCTTTTCAAGGCTTTATAGCCCACCTCCGTTGCTAGAATACCCAGCTTTGACTCGGTCCTCAGACTAGGACGGATGTGTGGTGCTAGTTCTCCCTCTTAAAACATTAGTCAAACAGTGAGTTCAAGCCAGTTTCCCTATAGTGATTGCTGGCTGATTAGAGTTCTTCTCCTTTTTTTGGTTTCTCCTTTATTTGTTATTCGATCCTGAGGCCTCTGGGCCACCAAAGTTCGTTTTTATTCCACACGCCACAAGGCAACAGAATATTTTTTTTAAAACTGCACTGTTGCTGCTGGAGACTTTTTCGCACCTAATTAATTGATCCCAGACAATTTGGAGCTTAGGAAGGCACGAGGAGGAAAGAGCCTCGTGACGGCCCCTCTACTGGCGCTCACCTCAGTGGCAGCCGCCATTTTGAAAAATGAGTGGTGGCCATTAAGTGAGACATTGGTCATAAGTTGAAAAAAGGGGGAAAAGAGGTAAGCAGGAGATAACAGAACTAATTCCCTGCTTATCTAAGGAAGAAGGGGAAAGGCATTTCTTCAGTGATTACTCATAGTCCTAACACCCAAACATGGGCAAGAAAGACGGGAGCAAGAGTGGAAATTCGAAGGCCTCCTCCAGGCACATCCAAGGTCAGCCTTTCTAGTAGTCAAGAAGAGGCTCCCAGGGGCCACAGTCATACTAAGGGATCTAGGGCTGCAGAACGCGATGAAAGTCATAGGAATAAGGCATTAGAGAGACTGTGTGCCCAGTCTACCAATGCGGCCCAGTCACAACTGCCTGCTGAACCCATACTGAGTCTACCAGAGGCAGCTTCTGACCAGCTATCTCTGGACCATCACAATATCAATGTTGACCAAACAGCTATTTTGGGGATTGCCACCTCTGAACCTATTCCCTCAGGTTCTAGGAGCCTGCCCAGGCCTAGTTGTCCACCGGCTATCAGTCCCATAGAGGCCAGATCACATGAACCTGAACAGGAGGCCCCTCCCATTACAGATCACATGCTGGCAGTTATTGCCAATGCCATTCAGAAGGGCATATCAGAGGATTTAAAACAACTAGGGAGGTCAAATCAGTCTGCTCTCAAGTCCTTGGTTATAGGGAACCTAGCTGGGCCTTCTTCTAGGAAGCCAGTTAGGGGAACCAGTGGTATCTCTCAGGAGGACTCTCTAAGCTCACTTTCTGAGGTGTCTGAAGAAGGTCCATTGAGTCTGGATTTATCAGATGATGAAGGCATGTCACCTGAAACCCCATCGGGGTCCACTCTTTTTCAACCAGCTCTCTTCAAATCCCTCTTCAAGGCCAGGGCTGCAGCCAATCTTGGTCCATCCCCTACTCCTAGGGGATCCTTCACAACCTCCTCGTGATCCTCTTTGTGGAACAGACACCTGAGATAGATGTCATTCCATCTCCACACGTTTCAGGAGGCAGTCCGGTGGCAGTGGGCAACTCCAGCTGCAGGGCCCATGCCGTCCACCTTGGATAAGGTTTCTTAACATAGAATCTGACCTTGCTGCTTCCCTTCAACCTCCTTTAGTAGATACTCCAGTGGCAGCTATCCACTCCTCTACCAACATGCCAGGTGAACCGGAGGAGCGCCTGAAGCCCGAAAACAGAAGGATGGAGCAAGTGCTTTTACGATCTCACCAAGCAGCAGTCTGGGCAATTCGCGCATCCACCACTGCATCCTTTTTCAACCGCACCTCTCTCATTTGGCTTCAACAACTACAGGGCAGAATTCCGGCTTCTGATGTTATGTCACACCAGGACATTAATAAGCTTCTAGCGAAAACTCAATTTTTGGCCGACACTACACTCCAGGTAGCTAGGTTTGCATCTCGGGCTATTGGGTCCGCCATCGTCGCTCGTCGGCTCTGTCAGTGGCAGGTGGACACACACCATAAATGGCGCCTGGCCTCGACTCCATACAAGGGTCAACAGCTTTTTGGTGAGGCCCTATATCCCATCCTCATTGAATCTAGGGATAAGAGGAAGATTCTATCCATCTTCTCGAGGAGGGGTTCATTCCAGGCTATCCCGTACCAGAGGCGCTCCTTTCAGGCTCCAGAAGTGACAGTCGGTTTTTCCAGGCCCCAAGGTCAGTATGGGACTAGTCAGAGACAACGGTCAGATAGACAAAGCAGAGGCAGACAGTACAGGTGACCCTTTCATGGTGTGGGGGGGAACGCCCCTCCAGATGTGCCAAGTAAGACACCTTCGGATTCTCCCATAGGGGCAGACTGACTCTACATGCCGACAGATGGGAGGAGGTTACATCAGATGCATGGGTTAGGGAGACCATTAGAATGGGTCTTTCCCTAGAGTTCCTCTCCACCCCCCTGAGCTTTTTCATTTCCTGCTCCACCTCAAATAACCCCAACAAAAAGGTCCTCATGAATTCAGCCATCCAACATCTGCTAGACATTTATGCTATCAAATAGGTACCTAAGGACAAAAAAGGACAGGGGTTCTATTCAATTCTTTTCATAGTTCCCAAATTCTCAGGGGGTTGGAGAGCTATTCTAGTTCTTAAACGTCTTAACTGTCATATAGGTTATCAATGTTTTAAGATGAATGGTTGCATTACCAACCATTCTGAGCAGCATCAGGAAGGGGAACTTCCTTGCATCAATTGACCTTATGGAGGCATACCTACATATTCCCATTAGGCCAGGTCATCACCAATATCTCAGGTTTTCCTATGCAGGAGTGCATTATCAGTATAGGGCTCTGCCGTTTGGTCTATCATTGACACCGAGGGTCTTCACCAAGATCCTGGTAGTAGTGGCTGCTCACCTGAGGAGAATCCCAGTTCGCCTCCAATGTTACCTGGATTTCTTGAGCCACGCTTCATCCAAACATAAGGCGGAGAAAGACATCCAGGTAACTATTTCCACCCTTAGGGACCTAGGGTTTTCGATTAACTGGGATAAGAGCCACCTCTCCCCCAAAACCACCCTGCCCCACCTAGGAACCGTAGTGGATACTCTGCAGTGCAGGGTGCCCCTGTCCCAGGAGCGACAGGATAGCATCAAGCGGTTGATTGCCACCATCCAACATCACCGCAGGGTTCCTCTGAATTGTCTCGACGCTCCTGGGGAAAATGATCTCTTGCATATCAGTTACCCCATGGGCGCGACTCCATTCCAGACAACTACAATGGTTTCTCCTCCCATTCCAGAGGTTGGGACAGGCCTCCTCAGCAGTCAGAGTTCCAGTTCCATCAGAGGTTCGTTGTTCGCTCCTCTGGTGGCTTTCAGCAGCGATTTCAAAGGGCAGTCTCTTTCTAGAGCCGGATAGCCTCATGATCACCACGGATGCCAGCCTCACTGGATGGGGCCCCCATGCCCAATCGGCCATAGCACAGGGTCTCTGGACTGAGGTGTAGAATGCTTACAGCATCAACAGACTGGAACTGAGAGCAGTCTACCTGGCACTCAAGAGCTTACGTTCCTTGACAACTGGCTGCCATGTCATGGTGCTCACAGACAACATGAGTACCAAGGCTCACATAAACAGACAAGGGGGGGACAAAATCCCAGTCCCTCATGTGGGAGGCCAGGAGACTGGGCCTTTGGGCAGAGCGCCACCTACTGTCCATATCAGCGGAACATATCTCAGTGGAGTCCAACACACAAGCGGACTGGCTCAGCTGGGCAACAGTGGATCAGTCAGCGTGGCGTCTCCATCCCGCCATCTTCAAGGACTTGA
>JANHFT010002694.1:466098-478326 GCA_032467955.1 Pseudoxenodon macrops | reverse complement strand
AATTTTTCTGTACTTTGGTTCACATAATCATTCAAACTTCATTTTTCTTCTTCTACAGTTTGATGGATTTGCAATAGTCCTCTGCCTCCTATTTTTCGTGGCAGGTACAACCTGTCAATGTTACTTCGTGGATGTAAAGTGTGGTATATATTCAAAAGTTTTCACATTTTCTAGCCCATGTTTTCCAGTTCAGCCAAAGTCTAGTTGATGATTCTAGCTGAGTAGTGTATCACTGGGACTGCCCATGTAATAATGGCATTAATTATGTTTCCAGCATTCAGCTTTAAAAAATTTTTTTTTGCGGACCCTCCTGATGTATTCCTGTTGTGTTATTTGTGTTATTATTGTATTATTATTATTATTTCTTTTATTCATTAAACATGAAACTCAGTCAACTGAACATTCAAAAATGTTTTTTTGGAAAAAAAGTATTATTATTATTACTTATTGCATTAAGTTGGCTGAAGATGTTTTCTTATTTTTATGTTTCTGAAAGTATGTTGAATGTTAGCAACAGAGCAAAACTCTTTCCAGAATGCAGGCACTGGTTTTGAAAATGTAAAGCATAAAGGTCACTATTATGGTGAAAAATTGCTAACAAGTCCAATGTGCATATTCAATGTCTATATATTGTTTCATGCATGTGGTTATCAAATACCAACAATAAAGACCCCTTTGTTCTCCATAGAGGGTGGAGCATCCAGGCATGGGATGTCCTCATCCGTTCAGCCAATAGGACTGAGTCTTTTCAAGGCTTAATAGCCTGCTTCCGTTGCTAGGATACCCAGCTTTGACTCGGTCCTCAGACTAGGACTGACGTGTGGTGCTAGTTCTCCCTGTTAAAACATTTGTCAAACAGTGAGTTCAAGCCAGTTTCCCTCATAGTGATTGCTGGCTGGTTAAGTGTTTTTTCTCCTTTCTTTGTTATTGGATCCTTGCCGTTTTGGTCTCATTGCCCGAGGTGGCCTGACTGAGAACGCTGTGAGCGTTTTGGGCAGCTTGCAAAAGGGCGAGGGCTTATTAGCCAGCTTAGCCGTGGTCTCTGAGACCACTGGGCCATCAAAGCTACGCACTTTTATTCCGCATGACACAAGGCAACAGAAAATTGTTTAAACTGGACTGTTGCTGCTGGAGGCTTTTTCGCGCCTAATTAATTGATCCCAGACAAGTTTGCAGCTAGGAAGGCACAAGAGGAGGAAGGAACATCGTGACAGCCCCACTACTGGTGGCCGTCATTTTGAAAAATGAGTGGTGGCTATTAAGTGAGATGCTGGTCATAAGTTGAAAAAAAAGGGGAGGAAAGAGGTGAGCGGGAGATAACAGAGCAGACCTAATTCCCTGCTCATCTAAGGAAGGGGAAAGGCATTTCCTCAGTGATTACTCATACCCTAAGACCCAAAAATGGCAAGAAAGGCAGGAGCAAGAATGGAAATTCCAAGGCCTCCTCCTACTCCAGGCACATCCAGGCTCAGCCTTTCTAGTAATCAAGAAGAGGCTCCTAGGGGACACAGTCATACTAAGGGATCTAGGGCTGCAGAATGCGATGAAAGTAATAGGAATAGGGCATTAGAGAGGCTATGTGCCCAGTCTAACAATGCGGGCCCAGTCACAACTGTTTGCTGAACCCATACAGAGCCTGCCAGAGGCAGCTTCTGACCAGCTATCAATATCAATGTTGACCAATCAGCTATTCCCTCAGGTTCTAGGAGTCCACCCGGGCCTAGTTCTCCACCGGCTATCAGTCCCATAGAGGCCAGGTCACATGAACCTGAACAGGGCCCCCCTCCCATTACAGATCAAATGCAGGCAGTTATTGCCAATGTCATTCAGAAAGGCATATCAGAGGGTTTAAAACAACTAGGGAGGTCAAATCAGTCTTCTCTCAGGTCCTTGGTTACAGGGAACTTAGCTGGGCCTTCTTCTAGGGAGCCAGTTAGGGGAACCAGTGGTATCTCTCAGGAGCACTCTCTCAGCTCACTTTCTGAGGTGTCTGAAGAGGAAGAAGGTCCATTGGGTCTGGATTTATCAGATGATGAAGGCATGTCACCTGAGACCCCATCGGGGTCCACTCTTTTTCAACCGTCTCTCTTCAAATTCCTCCTCTTCAAGGCCAGGGCTGCAGCCAATTTTGGTCCATCCCCTACTCCTAGGGATCTTTCACAACCTCGTGAGTCCCTCTTTGTGGAACAGACACCCGAGATAGATGTCATTCCATCTCCACAGATGTTTGAGGAGGCAGTCCAGCAGCAGCAACAGTGCATTCCACCCGCAGTGTGGCAACTACAGCGGCATGGGCTACTCAGGCCTCCATCGAAGAAGTCTGCAGGGCGGCCACTTGGGCATCGGCATCGCCATTCATTCGGCACTACAAGGTCGACATGTATGCCTCGGCTGATGCCACTTTTGGTCGTAGAGTGCTCCAACGAGTACACCAGGAATAGTGGACCCTGAACCGGCATAGACACTCCCTAGGACACACGACTTTGGTATGTCCCATGCCTGGATGCTAGCTCCACCCTCTATGGAGAAGGGGCGTTAGTCTTACCAAATATGCTCCTTCTCGTAGGGTGGAGAAAGCATCCAGCCCCACCTTACATCTTCAGGGCCTCTCTTCTAACTGGAATTAGGGGAGACACTCCAATACCTGTATAGTCCTTTTTTATGGCACCACACGTCGAGTCTATATTCGTCCTTCGTCAAAATTGGGTAGCCTAGCAACGGAGGTGGGCTATAAAGCCTTGAAAAGACTCAGTCCTATTGGCTGAACGGACGAGGACATCCCATGCCTGGATGCTAGCTCCACCCTCTATGGAGAATCACAGAACTCCAAACATTTTACTATTAATTCAGCATTCAGCTAGCTTGGCAGAAGCTTCCCAGACATGATTTAGGTAGATCAGAATAAATATTGCAAACAAGAATGAAGCCTCTCAATGCAACTGATTGCCCATTAACCAAGTATGGAGAAGTTGGAGACCTTAGAATCTGTTCTCTGGATTTCCTCCTTCCATTCTTCCAAATGAATAGATACTTGGCTGGTTGCTTGATGTTCAACTGCCGAGACACATGAGGTTCTCTCTAGTTTCAGAATCACTACGGTCTGCCTTGCCAATTTCAGTTTTTATGCTCTCATCTGCACATTTGTGCTTATTTACTTTGTTAATCATATTTATATAAAAAATCAACCAGAATTTACCTGTCAACAGTCACTTTTAAATCTGGACGGCAGATATTATCTTCCCCACAATCCAAAAGAATATGAGCCTAGATTTGAGAAAAAATTAAATTAAATTCCAAATATCTGACTCTTTATTCTTATTCTGTCAGATTACTGAAGACTGATGTAACTCACCTTCATTTTACTTTGGTGCTAAGCCAAGTAGTAATATGAAAATTTTTCTTCTGGGAATACATTTTATAACAGGGAGGAATAGCAAAACATTGGTGCTTGCATGCTTGGTTCAAGAAACAGTGTATTTGTTCAACTCAGAAAATGAAATAAAAAAAACTATTTCTTTTAAAAGAGAAAACTGTACAATTGGTCAGAAAAACTAATCCAAAGGGGAGGGGAGGGTTTGTTAATATCCTTTCTTTCTCTAATAAAATTTCTTAAAAATATCATTAACATAAAAAAAACACTTGCTGGTTGCAAAAAAATGTGTATTACACTTCCCAGCTTTATACCTGTCTGCTAATATTTGCAGGAGTGAACTGGTTGAGGATGGGCTGTAAACCAGTAGAATCCAAAGCACTTTTGTAATCCAGTTGATATTCCATGAAGATAGTAATTGGAGTAAGTTTATCTCGAAATTCAGATTCATCCTAGAAAGGACAAAATGGGGGTTATAAGATAAAACAAAAATCAGAACTGCAGAATTTGGCGTATTATGACTTCAATCAAATGTTGTCTGCCCTTTGAGGGAGACCCAGTCAGGAAACAGATGTCACAAATCTGACTGAACTCTACTTTATGGATATAAAATCTAGTAATAGAATCCTGAAGCCTGACTGATTTTTCTTCTTCTTCCTCCTCCCTATCTCCCTCTTATACTCTGGTAAATTAGAGAGGATCTGTATTTCCTCGTCACACTTTCTGTTTCCTGTGCTGAAAGCATGTTTTTGCAGATGTTGTTTCTGTCTAGTTTCTCCACAGTCATTTCTATTGCTCTCTACAAGGGCCTGCCACAAATATTTTCAATCATCTATAAGTACTGCATTAGCCTATGGGTAAAAAGAAAAATCATCAGCTATAAAAGTGTGGCAAGTTCCAGAGAGATTAATGAGTCAAAGCACCACTGAGATCAATGGGTAAAATGTCTCTTTCTTCTTTATGTTTAGTTTTCTCCATCCTTGTGTGGGATCAAGTCAATTCCAACGAAAATGTTTGACTCCAAACACTGGATCAAGAAATGTGATCATCCACATGGTTCATGTTCCATTTTATTTACAGCTGGACACATTTGGACATTTTGCATTAAAAAATATATGGAGAAAATATATGTGGTAGAACTAGATAATGTACAAATCATTAAGTTGGCCGTTGACACTGGAAGCTGCTAAGATAAACCATATGACACAAAAGAAAAAATGAATCAGGGCAAAGAACCGTTGTGTATATTTTTACCCTTAAAAAAGCATCAAGTTCTTCACAACTCTTTCGACCTCCTTTGGAGACTGTCATGTTCTTTGAGTGACCCGGTTGTCTGTTGTGGAGAAACAGAGCTCGCCTTATGGCACCTTTTTGTTTAAGTTTGTCCAACAGGAGCTCCACATGGAAAGCTATCACCAAACACAAAAATATTTTAGTAATGCAGCCTTTAGATTTGTGTGTTGTCTGCAGCAACCATTGGTATTTTTCTCAGTAGTTGGAAAGGCTGTCGCTGAGAAGCATTTAAGGGAGATCCAACACCATTCATAACATGAGTTAACAGGGGTTGCAGAAAGCAAATATGTTAGCAATTGCTCTTGCCCTCTATACTAGGTATCTTAGAGGACTTTTTTTAGATGCCCTCTTTGACGTCTTGTTCTCAAAGTGAAATAGGAGTTGTACGTTCTAGTGCAGAGATCTCAAATTATTATGAGGACTCCATGTTGGACTAGTTAGACTCCATGTTGGACTGGTTCATTAGCCTAAAGGCTGCAATAGACTTTTCATTCATTTATACAAAGGCTATTTATTTTTAATCACTACAGTTTACTCTATTATATATAGCCCTTTGGAAGATGCTGAATCACAATTTACACCATCCATAGCAGTTGGATGAGGGATGATAGATATAGCAGTTAAGCAACATTATGGCAGCCTCAAATAGGCTATTGAGTTGACAGCTGTTGATGCTGGGCACCTTGCCTGACCTTCCAGATCCTTCCTCACCTATTCTGCCCTTGTGACATGTCCTAGCTAGGCTCATAAAATATGACTTAGGGAGAAGTGGGGCAGTACTTGCTTGCCTTCAGGTTTGTGATCTTACTCATGTGCCCAACCCCAAGCTTTCTTGGATGAAAAGGCTAAGAATGAGCCTCTCAGAGTAAGCAAACAAACACATGCTGTAACAGAATAACAGAGTTGGAAGGGACCTTGGAGGTCTTCTAGTCCAACCCCCTGCTCAGGCAGGAAACCCTATACAATTTGACAAATGGTTGTCTAATCTCTCCTTAAAAACTTCCAATATTGGAGCATTCACAACTTATATACAAATGTAATCACTCTTGGCAGATATCTGCAGCAACTGTCAATGACCAGAGCACTGAGCTATTTTGTGTGCCCTCAATCCCTATGTTCATGGTCTGGTAAATAATTAATCCTGAGCTTTCAGGCCAGATGGATGTTGCCTGTCAGAAAGCTCAAGCTGCTTCTAAAGTAAATCTGTTTCTGGTCAGCAATCAGCACAAATCCATCACCCACATTCTAGGTAGTACTGAGTGGCTTTATTTATGTCTTAATGCTGGTGGAGCTTGGACCAGCTCCCAAAGTTTAAAGACTTGTCAGATTATAGTATGAACACACAGGGTACAGTATG
Source organism: Pseudoxenodon macrops (assembly GCA_032467955.1). Lineage (NCBI taxonomy): Eukaryota > Metazoa > Chordata > Lepidosauria > Squamata > Pseudoxenodontidae > Pseudoxenodon > Pseudoxenodon macrops. The sequence continues at coordinate 472,306 of JANHFT010002694.1, read as the reverse complement.
TTAAACTACTATTTTTACATGTGCAATAAAACAAATCTATAGAACTTACTGAGTTCCGTGGGGAGATTCCCTTTGCCGTCAGCTTTTAAGCAGAACTTTACTTTAAAACTATTGAGAAAATTAAAGAATAATTTAAAAAGCAATATTTTTTTGGGAATAGACAGGCCAGGTGCAAGATGTAAATCTATGAACATTGAAAGGATATACTCATGTGCTCTCAGATCAGAATTTTAGAATTGGGACTAGGATCCAACTCCAGTGCAAGATCACTAAATTTAGTTTTAAAATAATTCTTTACCACTTCTTCAATTTGCAATTATTAAATGTATGTTATTACTAGATTAACTGATCTGTTCTGCATGAACAGAGCAATTTTAGATGCTTAATTTCAATCAACTTTGAATAGTCTAAGATGTGTTGTACATTTGAGCTAGAAACACATAGTTGTGAGTCTAATCAAAATGGTTGGGAATGATTAGATAAAGGCATGGGCAAATTTAAAACCATTCAACAACAGTACTACTTTTCTGTGTTAAATTAGTTCTCAGTTTTGTTGTTAATCATTCAAGAAAAAGCTTAGAATTCAAATTCATGGAATTCACCAGGATTCAAATGGGGCTTTACATCCTATACAATGAATCTAATTCCTTTCCTATTTGGAGCAACCTTTTACAGTGTTATAAACATGAAGAAGGATTTCAACATAGTTCACTGCTTTCGAAGAAGGGAAACTCAGAATCAGATATAAGTAAGCAATTAAAATAATGGATTTGAATCCTGTGATACGACTAGGAAGCATCGTGAAAGACACTCAGCCCTTGCATTATTCACTTTCATCAGTTACAGTTGTTCCTGGTTCCTTAATTTGTCTTACAATGTTAATTGCAAAAACTTAATGGAGAATCTATTGAACTTACCAAGAAACCTTTTGACCATTTTCGTCACAGATTTTGTTCTCTGGATTTAAAATTGTTGGAGTAACTTCTAATCCAGCATTCACAGTAATGACTGGCCGGGCCCTTTGAGAAGAAACAAAGAAAAAGTTGTCAGGGGCATCTGCATGAATCACTAGATAATGAAAAGGTGAAAATGTATATACAAATATAAAAAGCTCTTAATAAGAGCTTTTACCCCCCTTTTCTAGCTGCTGACATGAATTGAATTTCTCTACTAATATTCTTCTGAAAACATACCTGTATAACGCAACTCGGTCAACACCAAAAGCTCCTACAATCAAGTCTGAAAGTAGAAAAAACATATGCAGATTTTTAGATTGGATATTCGTCTACAGTTGAAAACTTATCACCATGATTATTAATATTTTAAAACTAAATAAATTAAAATAGGGCTTTCCCTGAGTTAAATGCTACTTTAATCCATACAATCTTGCATTGTGTTATGTTCAGTTGTGTCCACTAGCTACAATGGAATGCAAAATAGAGTCTGTATATTCCTCAGATTTGTTCTACACAGCAGAGAACATTCTAGAGAAGATTGGGGAGGGGTACAAGAGGGTGAGTTGTGAATAGAAAGGAGAGAAAGATACACTGCATCAATGCTAATAAATTTGCAATCCACTGAACATAAGCCATTATCACTATGGAAACATCACCTGGGTAGCCATTTTTGTCCACATCAATAGCTCCTTTCAAGGCATATCCAAAACTTGGTGGCATTGCTTCAGAGGCCCACTGTCCTTCAAGGACCTGAGATGGCATTCCATTCAACCCTGTGGCTCTCCCATTGTAGATATAAACCAGTCCTCTCTTGTTTTCTCCACCATAAGGTGCTGCAACTGCTATGTCTGCAAGCAAAGAGAAAAATCTTTAGCATCTCTAAATATGAACAAGCACAGGGTTATGGAATAAAGGGCCATGGACTAAGCCAATGTACATTTCAAGGAGTTCTGCCATAACCCATTTGGACTTCCTCGTAAACATGGATTACAGTCAATCTGATAGATATATTTTCAAATTAGTGGTATAAAGGGGTGCTCACTTGTTCAGTGACTGTTTAAAGTTATGCTGGCACTGAAAAAAATGGTGGTTACAACTGCTCTTCTGAGTTCCAGCTCTCCCAGCATTTCTACCACCCTGCGATTGCAATATGGGCATTTGGCATTCTGTTTGGACTTACAATCAGTTGCATTGGCCCATAATTACATGACTGCATTTGTGATCTTCTCTACTGGCTTCTCCAGAAAATCAGTGGGGAAGCTGGCAGGAAAAGGTGCAAGTTGCTGGAGTAAGCCTCCTCCATCTACATACCCCACTTGTGCTCATGCCATGGCAGTTACGTGCGTACTTTCCCTGACCCTTGTCATGCCTCCCTTGCATCCTCAACCACCCCTCACACACTCCATCACATTCTTCCTGACCCATGCCTCTCATACACGCCTTGCATTTCCCCAACCTGCACATCCTGTCACTTCCTCTCCCAGCTGGTAGCAGACACTTACTAGGCCTGTCAGCCTAGCTCTTGAAGCTTGCAGCCGGCTTCCCAATGACTTTATTTATGGGAAGGTAGCAGGAAGGTGCCTTGCCCAACAACAGTGGGATTTGTTTACCTGCAGCAATTGGGACTGTAGGGATTGCTGTCACTAAGCACTGTTGTCATGCTTTACAGCCACATTGTAAATGTGGTTTACGCTTAGCAACAGAATTTCTAGTTCCAATTGTCATTATAAGTTGAGAACTACCTAGTTTAAGGATATATTTTCAAATTCAAAGTGTAAATAATTTAGCACTAATCCTATTAATTAGAGATAATTTTAAGTAAGGTAGTACTTGATACAGAAGTGCAGGTCATTCTGCAGGTAAAATAAATGTGTGTATTCTTCTTTATTTGTGCAGTATGTTTTCAAAGCTTCATATTTTTAAAAAATGCATTAACTCAAACAACATTTGCTTGCTAGATTAGATCAACACAATAGTAACAACAACAACAATGACTGAATGCATTACCATTGAAGCCATCCTGATCAAGGTCTCCCAGAGGGGCAACTGAACTGCTGAATCTTGCAAAGACTTCAAAGCCATTCAACTTCATGGCTGAACTCTGAAACCCTCCAGAGGCTTGTTGAAGGTAAAGACACACCTGGCCCACTTCCAGAAGCTTGCCATCTGAACCACGATCCATAAAGAGTGGGGCACCTACAAGCAAATCTGTATAGCTAAAGTTGAGGGCAGAGGCAGAGAGAGATGGAGAGAAAGTTGTTCATTCAGTACAAAGATTGTGTCTGTTATATGCATCACTGTAGCCCATTATCCTTCATGGAGTAGACAGTGACTGGGGGAAGGAGGAGAGGATGGAGATCCCAAGAATGGAAGGAACTGCTTATGACTAGAATTGAATCCCAGGTTGTATCTCTTGTGGCCAAAAGAATGATAAAGCAGACAAGGTCGCTAGATCAATTCTTGAATACAGCTCATCTGTCCTTGAACCCACACCACATATCGGACATTAACACAATCGAACAAGTCCAGATATATTTCATAAGAAGAGTCCTCCACTGCTTCTGCTCAAAACAAAATAACTTGTACCACCAGGCTTGAAATTTTGGGCTTAGACAACCTAGAACAGTGATGGCAAACCTATGACACACATGCCACAGGTGGCACGTGGAGCCATTTCTGAGGGCACACAAGGCGTTGTCCTGCCAGCTCCAGCTGATTTTTGGCCTTGATTTTTGGCCGTTTTTCACCTTCCAGAGGCTTCAGGACGCTTCCCTGAAGTCTCCGGAGAGTAAAAAACGGCCCAACGGGTAAACCGGAAGTGACTTCTGGTTTGCCCGTAAGGCTATTTTTCGTCCTCCGGAGGTTTCAGGAGGCTTCCCTGAAGTCTTCAGAGAGTAAAAAATGGCCCAACAAGCAAACCGAAGTCTGTTTCTGAACTTCCGGTTTGCCCGTAGGGCCATTTTTCGCCTTCAGGCGGCTTCCTTGAATGCCTCCTGAACCCTCTGGAGGGCGGAAAACGGCCCAATTGGGGGGGGCACGCATGTGCATGCGCAGTGCAGTGTGCGTGGGGAGGGGTTGTGCTGGCATGCGTGCGCATGCTAGCCTGCTGCAATTTTTGGCACGCAAGAAGAAAAAGGTTAGCCATCACTGACCTAGAACTTCACCGACTTCGGACCGACCTAAGCGTAGTACATAAAATCATCTGCTATAATGTCCTTTCTGCCAATGAATAGTTTAGCTTCAATGAAAACAATACAAGAGCACCCAATAGATACAAACTTATGGTAAACTGGTCCAAACTTGATTGCAGAAAATACGACTTCAGTAACAGAGTTGTCAATGCCTGGAATACACTACCTGACTCTGGTTTCTTCCCCAAACCCCCAAAACATTAACCTTAAACTGTCTACTGTAGATCTTACCCCATTCCTAAAAGGTCTTTAAGGGGCGTGCATAGGCATACAAACGTACCTACTGTTCCTGTCCTATTGTTCCCTTTTATCCAAATCTATCTCATGTATTCATAATCTTGTCTATACTTGTATCTGTTTTCTAATACATGATTGATGAAACAAACAATCAATCAATCAATCAATCATAACAGGCTGACTAGAAAATCAATCGCATCAGTGGCACTTATGCCTGAGGCTTAACGTGCTTAGGATTGCATTGGGGAATAAAATTCATTAGGACAAAAAGCCCACACAGATATGGTTTAGTCATAAAATGCAGCAGCCAGGAGTGAGTGGTGAAAGAAAAAGAGAAGAAAGGAGGTTAAGGACTAGGAGAACTAGAGAAAGGAGTAGTGCTGGATAGAAGTACAGGTTGTATCGTTTAACTACCACAATTGGTATTATCAACAACTTAGTTGTTAAGCGGTTGCTAAGTGAAACTATGGCTATGCTTATGATCTTTCTTCAGTTTTCCTTTGATTTACAACCCTACAAAGGTTATTAATGTAAGGGTTGATTACAAAGTTACTCTTTTTCATCACCATCATAACTATGAATGCTCACCAATCAAGGTAATTGCTAAATGAGGACCACCTGTAAAGGCTGATGAGAGGAGACTGAGGCTAGAAATACAATCACAAAATAATAACTTCTCCACTCACAGGATTTGAAGTTCTACCAGGGAAGATTATAACATACTCATGAATAAGCTGAGAATGTTGGGTTCCAAAATACACCTGAAAAATTAGGATCTATTTATCATGGGTTTAAAATCATGTCACTATACAAACGGCAATGTAACAGTTTGCAGTTTTCCACTTATTGCTGCAGTTAAAAATTCAACTGTTGGCTTATTCACAAGTGATGCATTTTTTCATATTTTGGCTGAAATTTTGAGGGTTGCCTTAATCTGTGGACAAGCTTATCTGTGATTAAATATGCTATTTATGAAATGTTTGGAGAACTATATCAAGCAATCTTAACAGAAGAAACTCCCAAAAGGGGGAGGGGAAGAGTTTTAAATATGCACGTTAACAAGTTTCCATGGTTCTTTCAACCATTTTATTTTTACCTTAGGCAAGATTTTACAGAAATATATTATTTTTCCTTTTCAAGAAACATGAAACAAAAGCATAACTTACTCATCTCCATTGATATCCGTGGCAGCTACAGAATATCCGAAATAAGCAGCTATCTGAGTAACAAAGTTGAATAAAAGAAATGCTGCATTAAACAGAAATAACTAGGAGTTAGAGAGGTATTTTACACCTGCTAAAAGCTTTCTTGCCATGCATATTTCAAAGGCTAGAAGTGTAACCTTTTTTCTTCTTGTTATTTCTGCATATTTGTTACTTTATTGTCAGAACAGAAAATAGAATGTTTTCCTTGTTATAGAAAACACAGAGATCACATTTTACTCTTTTTATTTTATTAATATGAAGGGAAGCACATCACTACATATTCTCCACCCATAGAACTCACAGAATTTCCATTTTAAGAGGAATAAGGAAAGTTAATAAATGGTAAGACTGTTCCCGTGGGACTGAAGTTGAACATGGATGCCTTCAAGCAGGGTTTCTCAACTCTGTGTGGGTGTGAACAGTGGTGGGATTCAAATAATTTAACAACCGGTTCTCTGTCCTAATGACCAACTGGGTAGGTGTGGCTCGGTGGTCATGTGACTGGGTGACCGTGGCCAACTCAATCAACATCATTCACATCCATGGGCGCTTCACCTTAGCTGTTACAATGTAATAAGGGTTAACCAGAGAGACAGTTTCTGTAAGCAGGGCAATAAAG
>JANHFT010002694.1:444151-454925 GCA_032467955.1 Pseudoxenodon macrops | reverse complement strand
GTCTACACGGGAAAGAACCCGAACAACAAAATACCTATATATATATGTATGTATATCTCCTTTCTCCTATGGAATTGTAAAGGGAAACACAAATCAGTCTAATATTTTATGTTTCAGAATCATGAGCTAAATTACAAATAAGCTGGAAATTTATATGGGGACAAAGCATGCATTTAATTTTTATTTTTTACAAAATAGGTGCAATAATCTAACCTACATATATTTAGAATCTGGTTTGTTTACTGGTTTCAGCCAATATGTACACACCTCACCTAACCTTAACTTAATTAAGCACACACTATTCCAAGGTTTGATTATTTGCGTGATTTAATAGGCATTGCAAACCTACTTCTGACCATGAAGCAGTCACTCTTCCCAGAATTCTACTTTTTCCAAAGGACTGCAGCCGTGCGCTTCCCTTTCCTGCGATCCCATTTCTACTTCATTGCACTCATTTATATTATCTATATAAAACCACCGCTGAGAACATCTAGCAACATAGAGTGAGGAATTACTGGTGATAGCTAGTGTTATATCTTCACCCTGGACCATTCAAGTGATGCCATTCTGATTCTCTCTTGGTGTCTGGTGGTTACAGTGTTCTTCATAGGATACAACAGGCTTCAACTTAACTCTAGCAAGACTGAGTGGCTTTGGGATCCAGAGCCACTGTTTCCAACGATTTTCGTATAGTACCTCAAGAAGTTGCAGTTGGTAGCAGATTATGGATACTTCTTCTTCTGCACCTATGACCTAAACGAAGTTCATAAAATTATCTGCTACAACCTGTCAATGACTACTTCAGCTTCAACCGCAACAATACACGAGCTCACAATAGATACAAACTTAAAGTAAACCGCTCCAAACTTGATTGCAGAAAATACGACTTCAGCAACAGAGTGGTCAATGCCTGGTCAATGAAACTCAGTGGTTTCATCCCGAAACCCCCATAACTTTAACCTTAAGACTGTCAACTGTTGACCTCACCCCATTCCTAAGAGGTCTGTAAGGGGCGTGCATAAGCGCACCATTGTCTATCATTCCTGTCTTACTGTCCTCATTTATCTGTACTTACTTTGTATATGTTTATGTTTATATATATACCTGCTATCTTGTACATGTTTGACAAAACAAACAAACATCCTTGCTTGCTAATATGCTTTCAGGTTCAGCTGCAGATGATTCCCTCAAGTTGTCCATCTGTCTCATCAGTGTGAGGTATGTTACAGGACCTGTTCATTAAAGACTTTCTCCTGGTCAAACCCAGGAAGGCAGACAGCATTTTCTGTCACTGTATGTCCTGTGGAACATCAACCCATCAGAGATCAGATTGACTTTGAAGCTTTTGATCTTTTACATTGCCCTAAGAACATTGGATGTCAGAGCTTATAAATACATTTTATTGAATGTTTTTTGCACTTCATTGGTATTTATAGTTGTTTTGTTGTTCTTATGTTGGCTATCAATTATCTATTTGGAATTTTGTTGGTTTTTCTGTTTTTTGTTTTTGCCAGGGTGTTGTTATTGTTACTGTTGGTAGCTACCAGTGGTGAGATCCTCTGCGGTTTACCACCGGTTCACTGCTCACACATGCACGGTGTGCACCAAACACCCGCTGCATGCATACAGGCGCAGTGTGTGCAACATGCATGCTGCGCGTGTTCCAAACACATGCTACGCACATGCATCAAATGCATGCTGCATGCACGCATGCACAGTGCACACCAAACACGTGCTTCACACGGAAAAAGGAGGTTTAAGAACGTAAGTAGAACAGCAAGAGGGAGAACAGCTGTGCTGCATGATTTAAGTTTTCTAGTTCCTGCTTTCTAGTGAATATAAATTGCGTGGCACAGCTGATAGTCAGAAATACCAGTTCGGATGAATCGGTAGCTTTTATTATTACTGGTTCACCCAAACCGGTGCGAACCGGTAGCATTTCACCTCTGGTAGCTACCCAAAGTCCTCTGTTCAAGATAGTCATCCATATAGATTGAATGGATGAAGGTATAAATGACTTGAAAAACATGCAAAGGAACTTTTTTAAAACATTGCCCCATCAGTACATTCTGAAAAGATGCCAAAACCTTCGTCCTGCCATTTCTTATGCATTTCCACTGACAACAAAACAACCACAAGCACACACACAAAATATAACCCTCCGGCAACTAGATAAGTGTAATTTTCTTATTGAGATATGCAGTAGGCAAATGAACATTTATTATTAGTGTAAAACATTTTTTCTGATGCCTCTTTATAGCAAGACCCCATAAAATTTTAAAGACTCATCACTGTAAAGTTCATATTTGACAAAATAGTATGTGTTCAAAGCTCAAAGATGATATTATCTCTCTTTCATAACATTCCCCTAGTTACATTTAAGAAAATGCCAAATTACTCCCCCAAAAAGTAAAATATTGCCTGCATTGACTTCTGTGGTACGTCCTCAAAAATCACCACTGAAACATGAACTAATTTTTGTGACCGATGTCAACAGTCACAGTCCTCCCCAATTCATATCCACACCAGTTCTCTGATATTTCTATACCCTTCTAACATTTAAATCTCTAGCTATAAACAGAAAACAACACTGTGGAAATCAGGAGATTCAGGCACTTCAAATAAATATAAAGATTTATTGCAAGCTTAAGCTCTCTAGAAAAATCTGACCTACTAATGGTCAAGGGAAATGAGCGGGATGAAGAAGGCATTCAAGGTGGGCTGAATTTAGTTCTCTTGAGGGCGTGCAGGTACTTATGACTTATGACACGTTTAACCAGTCCCCTTTAAGGACTGAACCTGCAGTCCCTAAAAACTGGAAGGCACCAGATTGGGAAAGACTTCTTCAATTCTAACAATTGTTTCGTATCTCAGAAAAGGATCAATTTTAATAGAAAACCTGCAATGGGATCCATAACACCAATATCCTTGCCCTTTTGAAAGACATGCACGCCAATCTAGATCGATGTACAATAAAGAGCTGGATCATTATTAATGGATTCATACTTCTGGGTCTTAAGATGCTATAGTTGCAGAAAATAATGTAATAAACAGCAGTGACATTCTAGCTTGTAAACTGTGTTGAGAGTAACAAACATGGGCTTTATGTACTGCATATATATATTGTTCAGAAAAACAGAAACTTTGATCATGGTGGATGTTAATTTCTCAGATACTCTCCTAGGATAACAAGTATGCAAAATTTAAAAAAAACCAGTCAGGGGGGGGAGGAACGTGCGTTCCCAGAGGCGGTGCGTAATTGCTTACTTACTCAAGTCAGCTTATTGACTGCACTCCGTGATCACAGGAACTTCTGCATCTAGGGCTCAGAAATTAACCCATCTTGGTAAACAAAACTGTGCTGATTTTAGGATCACATACCAAGAATGTAATCGTATGCAAAATAATGGGAAAGGGGGGGAGGGGTTTTTTCGTCTGTTTGATTTAGCAAAGGAGTCAAAAAAAGGGATGATCTATACCCTAAAGGAGAGCACAGAGTACATAAATTAGTGAGCTGTTGGGATGCGGACAAAACTATATTCCAAAGCTGTAGCAGAAGGGCCCACATCCGCAACAGTGCCTGCTGGAAGAGAAGGCGTTCTCACGACTATGCGGAGAATAATGGGAATTATTTACAAAACAGCTGGACATGTTTCAGTTACGATTCATTCTAGCTAGGTCTCAACGGGGAGAACGTAACAGAGAGCAATCTGGTTCTATAAAATAACAGTAATAGAACATCTTCTTGCAGGGGGGAGAAGGGAGATTTGCTGAGTCTTTTCTTTATTTTCAAGGCTGATTTTGAAGGGAAGAAGGGAAGGAAGGGGGAAAAGAAACCCACACACAGTGTAAAATATTCCACGAAAAAGGGGACTGGGGCACACTGTCCAAATTATTTTGAGATGCAGGACTCCATTGGGGAGGGGTGGTGGAAGTTAAAATTTGCATACCGGGATGGGGGGGTTGCATTGCAACGGAAGCCACAATCTTTTTGTGTGTATATACAAGGTCGACTAATATAAGAAAGGGGCAGGAGGAATTCAGTTGGGTGGCCCTGCCCAACGTCGTGTTGATTCTGACAGACGGCCTCCATGGATGCTACTGCTTCTACATTCCCATGCCTATTCTCTGAAAAAAAAACATTTTTTTAAAATTTGTATACAAAAAGTGATGATTGTAGGAGAGTTACAGCTTTAAAGAATCTCACAGTACAATCTTGTTGAGACCACTCACTTCCAGATTAGTGGGATTCCATGATTTACCTCAATGAAATGGATGAGCCCCGGTGGTTAAAATGCAGTATTGCAGGCTAACTCTTCCCGCAGTGTAGAATTCGACCTTGATAGGGCTCAAGATTGACTCAGCCTTCCGAGATCAGTAAAATGAGGACCCAGATCATCGGGGACCATATGCAAAGAATGTTTCTTCTTTGTAAACTGCCCATAGAGTGCTAGGTATATAAGCCTAAATTCTATTGCTATAAAAGCATGGGGCAATATTCCATGGAATATACTTTTGCCCAGCAGTAGAATACTTGTGTTCTTCCTACCAAACCCTTTTTTTAAATTCCATCAAACCAAGCCAACATTACTGGTCTCAATATCAGAAGGGCATCTTGACTTCTTAGACTAACATTATTTTATGGAGGAATCTAAACATCAAGGTATCTGGTAGTTTATTGACAATAGTTTATTGACAATCATCGACAATAGTTTATTGACACTCATTGATTGGACTGGCAGATCTCAGTTGGAAAAAATATGGATGGCAGCCAAGAGTTAAAGCTTTGTTTGTTGTATATGTTGTATATCTTTGTGGTCATTTGTAGTTGTGCTGCTTTTCGCGGTCAAGATCTAGTAGCTGTAATCACCAAGCACTTCAGCTGATCATGGAGACCACTTTGAAGACTTTTAAAAACAGTAATGTATTTTGCAAACAATATTGGGTGGAAGGAAGGAAGTTCGATAGAATGGATTGCCGTTCCACTGTCAAAAAGGTCAAACAATCTAGTATCACTATTGTGTATAGTGAGCAAGGAACCATTACAAATTCCTTACCAGCATTTATCAGAATAGACTGAATGTCCGATCTATAGGATTGGTTACTTATATTAGCAGTAAACTCAGATTGACAAGAAAAGTGGTAGAGAATGAAAATAGGGCCAAAGGACTTTCTCTATTTACAGTTGGGTATATGAAAACAAGAAGAAAATAAGAAGAATAGAAGAATAGAATAGAACTGGAAGGGACCATGGAAATCTTCTAATCCAACCCCTTGCTCAAGCAAGAGACCCTATAAAATGTCAGACAAGTGGCTGTACAATCTCTTCTTAAAAGCCTTCAATGATGTAACCCCCACAGCTTCTGAAGGCAAGCTGTCCTATTTCTTTACCCTCACTGTTAGGAAGTTTCTCCTTAATTCCAGGTTGCTTCTCTTCTTGATTAGTTTCCACCCATTGTCTTGCTTTCTGGTATTTTGGAAGATAGGTTGACACCCTCTTCTTTATGGTAGCTCCTCAAATGCTAGAATACTGCTTATTATGGAATTATGATTATGGAAAAAAACATTTTATTATGCATGGTGGACATGAGAAATCTAAGAGGCTTTGGGTAGAAATGCATATAATGATGCAAAGAATCTTAAAGATTCAAAATCTAAGTCAAAACGTTTATTACAGTCAAAGACCAGTTCAATTAAAAATACTGAAGGAGCATCCAATTAAATTTTTTAGACTAAAATGATAACAAATAACCAATAGAATCTGTTAGAATCATAATTCGGTATCCCACCTGTCGGTCACATGAAGTCTTAAAGACTAATAATGTTAAGAAACCAAAACTGTTTTTATTGGGACTTATGGAAAATGAACTAGAAAAAAAAACCTGGTGGTAAATTGATATTGATGGAAGAATAATGAAATTGCCACAATGAAGTAATGGACTGTGAAAATGTCAGAATTTGCAGAAATGGAGAAACTGACCTATTTCAATAGAGAACAAACAATAATAAAAACTTTTCTGAAAGTTTGGAAACTTTATGTTGACTTTTTGGTGAAAGAAGGAAAAAAATAAATTGATTCCACCAAGCTGAAATTGCCGGAATGATTTCAGACTTTTTTTTTAAAGGAAAGAAATCTGGGTTAAATGCAAGATTATGCAATGGTCTTAGAAAAAAAAAGATTGCTAATCTTTTCTCATTTTAGCTCAGATGTATATGGGATATCATACCACTGTGCATAATACAGCTTAAGTTGAAAAGTTATGTAAGAGAGAAACGACCCTGTTTTCACTTTCTGCAAAATTAATCCACTCCAGTAAGCAGTTGCCTTCATAAATGTAGGTTAAGGGGAAGAAAAAAAACTTTCATTCAATCAGCAACTCGGGATAAATCCCAATTTGCCACTTTTGGCTTAAGTTGCTCCGTAAATGCATCCTCCTGAAACATGGCTCTAAATAACTCATGAAAGCATTCCCATGAATTCCAAAGAACTGGAAATGGTCTAGCAAAGACCATTTGTTGGGTGTTTTGGTGGCAAGATTAAAGAATCGTCCTTATCCATTCTTAAATCTTCCTTTGTAGGTTTTTGTAAACACTGGAGAACACTCCTCCATAAACGGAGAACCAAACATTAAGGTAGAACCAAGTGTTGAAGGAAATCATCAAAACCATTAATAGCAATATCACTTATATACCACTTCATAGTGCTTTTACAGCCCTCTCTACATGGTTTATAGAGTCAGCCTATTGCCCCCAACGATCCGGGTTCTCATTTTACCCACCTTGGAAGGATGGAAGGCTGAGTCAACCTTGAGCCTGCTGAGATTTGATCTGCCAAACTGCTGGCAGCTGGTGATCAGCAAAAGTAGCCTGCAGTACTGCACTCTAACCACTGCGGCTCTTAAAAAGTGAAAGTTAAAATATTTTGGACATCACCATGAAAAATATGGAATACTTCACTTAATCCTCCAAGGAAAGATTGAAGGCAAATGAGGTCCAGGCAGAAAAAGAATATCATGGCTTCAAGATCTAAGGGTCTGTTTTGGATGAAACTCAACAGCCATTTTTTGTGTGACTGTTGATAAAAATAGGATCGCCAATGTCCGATGATGGATATGGAAGAAGAAGAAGAAGAAGAAGAAGAAGAAGAAGAAGAAGAAGAAGAAGAAGAAGAAGAAGAAGAAGAAGAAGAAGAAAGCTGAGAGAATCTCTATGAGGTATCATTTGCTCTTGAGTCCACGTAATTGAGTTACAGTTGACAGAACTAAGATTTCAATACAAACCAAGCCAACCCTTTATGCACACTGACTGGAAAATTCTGGGAGTTGAAGTCCACAAATCTTAAAGCTGCTGAAGTTGAGAAACATGGATTTAGAAATTTCATTTTCTGTTTTCAAAGTCCTAAATATGTTTGCTACAGTTTCTGTGAACTAATGACAGAGTTTTATATCTCCACTGACTGCCAATCCTTCCCTGGGCCCAATTTAAAATGCTGCTTTTAAACTTATAACTCCAATTGATTTTGGCCCTGATTAATTGACAAAGCTATATTTAGCTACTGGATGTTAAAGCCATCTATACTCTGATCAAAGAAGTGACCTGTAAGGAAGAACTTTTCATATCCTTTTCAGAATTTATATTTGGATATTGTAAAGTGATTCATTTTGGCCCAGAAACTGAATATTTATTTAGTCCCTTAAGCATTACGATAGCAGTACTTTTAGATTAGATACTGGTTTATTTTGTTGTGGTTCTTTTTTATGTAATGGGCTGTGAGTTTTTTGCTGCTAGATGTTTTTTTAAAATCATGTTTTAGCCTTTAAAACATATATTCCTGTTCAAAAAATGTTTTTATTGCTTGTATTTTGTGTCTCATGTTATACAGTCATGGTAGTGGTATGTAATAAGCCTTAAAATGAAGACTTACCAAAATTTTATTTTCTTTAGATCTCACAGACGCCCCAAACCATTGATGTGATTTGAATTCCAAAAGATCATCTACAGCAAATTCTCTGTTGCCTAGAAGACAAAATATTTAGACAGAATTCTGTGAACATGACCTTGGAATGTGACAACAGCCTAACTTTTTAATGAATATCAAACTCTCTGAAGTAATAACAGAAGTACACACAAATATCACTAGTTTTTTCATCACTTGACAAATTTATAACTTCAAAGCTGAGCTTGTGAACTGATCTCACTGAAAGATCCTGCAACTGAGATAATGTGAGGTTGTAAAGGTTGTATCTGAAGAGACCAATCTAGAATGATTCATGTGCAAAGAGCACATATTCTTCAAAAGCAACATTAGCCATTATCATCCTGCTTGCCTGCAAAGGCCTGAATACTGTTTCATCACAGACTCTGAGATACATTTCTCTGAGACTTGATAAGGGTCAATGTCCATTAGAAAATGACTGAAGTACAAATATTCTCCTCATAAATTTAAAAGAATGTGACTATGTACCGGTAATAATGTTCACTATGTCAAGAAACTGAAGTGGAATTTCTCCCTCCCTCCCTCCCTTCTCGTGAAAAGAAAATTTGTGCAAAAAAATCAGTAGTCTAATATTTAAATTACACACAAGGAAAATTAGGACCGGTACATAAAAACGTAACTGTTTCTTTTAAGACAATGCAGCAAAATATTAGTAAAGGACTGCCATGATAGAAAAATCAGGCCTTCTAACTACAGAGGGTCCACATATTTAATTAGAAAATAAGAGGCCAGTACAACATAGAATTTAATATATTTAACTGTGAATGGGTAATCTATATTTCAGTGCACTCGCAACCATTGAGTAAGGTATAAATTTCACAAATGAATAAAGGAATCAATTCTGTAATTTTCATGCAAAGGCTGTTGTTTATTTCAAATATTTATTATTACAGTCAAAGACCAGTACAATTAAAACTACTCAAAGAGTATCTAGTTAAAATGTCTAGAATAAAATCATAACAAATAAAATCTATGTTGAAGTCATAATTTGGCAGCCTAAGCTATAATAGATCAATCCTTAAATTGTGAAGGCCTATAGGCTCTTGTTTATTGTTGCTTGACCTAGAAAAAACAATGTTGGACCCCTCAGAAAACTTATGCAACAAATATGTGGATAAAATTGCTTGTATTCATATCAAATATTGGACACAGTTTTTAATATACTATATATGGTATCTACTAGACCCTTGAGTTCAGATTATGTAGCCTGATGACATGGGAAAGATACTCTCTGCTTTACCCCACGCTTGTTTAACCTCTATAATTTCTACTGTATTCTGGTTTCACCTGTGGCACCAGCTTCAGCCTAGTAATAGGAGAATTGCTTTTGCTATTCAGGAGACGGTGTGGCTTTCTGAGGTTCTGTTCTGCAGATCACCAGATATGAGACTCTGTGAAGTTGGTGTCAAAGAAGGGATTGCTGTCATTGAATTGGCTTCCCTGCTGCCTGGTGACTTTCTATGTTGAGCCTTGTTTCCATAATTCGGAAGGTATGCTGAGGGATGCCACAAGGCAATGTTCTGCCTTCAGTGCTATTTAATAACCACATGGAATCATTGGGGTGATCGGTGTCACCAATTTTGAATGTTTAAAAATTAAGATTTAGAAAATTTAGGTGGTTACCCATCTTAAATAACTAACTCTGTGTTGGAAACAACCAATACATGAGAGTGAAACCATGTGATAAAACCCTAGAAAAGCAAAAAATACAATAAAAAATAATGATAAAGATAACCAAAGAACTGCATAACTAACTTACAAGAAGACACATACTGGTCTTCAGTATCACTGTGACCATAAAGCCAGAACTACAATTAAGAACTTGAAACATTTATTTAAATGACAGCAGAGCAAGAGTAGCAACCTGATTGCTGTTAGAAACAGATCTGCAAGAAGAGAGTTCAATTGTCCAAGCGCTTTGAGTTTCCTACCAACAATATTTTCACTGTGATTTCATTTTAAATGAGGCAATGGAGGAGGTAGCATAGTTTGGGTGTAGTTCTTGATTCCTCATTGCCCTTGGAAACCCAAATCATTAGGAGCTCCTATTGCAACTTTCAGATTGTATAACATTACACACAGTCTTTCCTAACTACAGTTCTTCATGTGCTGGTAACCCTAAAGACAGTTCTTGTTGCCAACTGGCTATTGAGCCCAGTTCAAGGTTTTGGTTATGACATATAAAGCTGTAAATTATTTAGGAGCAGGGTATTATCAGACCACCTTTGTCCTTATAAATCTGGCCAATTACTGACATCATCAGGTAGGTCCTGTTATGTGCACCAGTGCCCACTGAATATCATCTGTAAATAATTGTAGACAAGTGTTCTTTGAGGTGGCGCATGCATGTTAAAAGCCATTTCCCTGATAATCAGGAAGTACCTATTCAACTAATTTCTTCAGCATAAGTGCTCAGTGCAAGCCACAGTGATGCTGCATGAATGACATAATCATGCAAAAGATGCAGACAGAAGAAAGAAAGAAAGAAAGAAAGAAAGAAAGAAAGAAAGAAAGAAAGAAAGGTGGAGATGGAGTTTATATGACAAATGTTAGCAAGATCAAAAATGTTCCTGGTTCAAATTTAATTATGTTTGTGAGTAACAGTAAACATAGGATAGCAGAAAGCTATATGACAAAATTGTCCACTCTAGACATAGGAGGGCTACCAGCAAACAGTGACTTGGAGTAATTCAGCAACTGTCTTAGAATAGAATAGAATAGAATAGAATAGAATAGAATAGAATAGAATAGAATTCTTTATTGGCCAAGTGTGATTGG